>PVIR01001207.1:108052-132800 GCA_004026965.1 Petromus typicus | reverse complement strand
AGAGATGCAGATGAAAACAACACTGAGATTTCATCTCACTCCACATAGAATGGCTGCCATTTCAGAATCAGCCAACGGCAAATGTTGGCGAGGCTGCGGAGAAGAAGGAACCCTTCTCCACTGTTGGTGGGACTGTAGACTCGTACAACCCCTGTGGAAATCAGTTTGGAGAATCCTCAAAAAGCTAGGATTGACGGTCCCATTTGACCCGACCATTGCCCTGCTAGGTATATACACACAAGAATTAAAAGACTCATATCACAGTGACATATGTGCACCCATGTTTATAGCAGCCCAATTTGTGATTGCTACACCTTGGAAATAACCCAAATATCCATCAACTGGAGACTGGATAAAAAAGCTGTGGTTCTTCTACAGAATGGAGTATTACTCTGCCATAAAAAATGATAAGTTTGAATCATTTCTACTTAAATGCACATACCTTGAGGATATCCTCATAAGTGAAATAAATAGGGCACAGATAGGTACATATTGCATCTTTTCTCTGGTATGAGAAAATAAAGATGTAAATGAGTCCTAGTATTGTATATTATATATTGTGAAATAGAAAATGCTCAATGTAAAATAAGTTGAAGGGGGAAAAATGAGATTGTAACAAAAAAGAAAGGAAACAAATTTTATGTGTATGGGGGAGCGGTAGGGTGGGTAAGGCTATGGGAAAAAATGAGAATTAAGTTGTGTCTTATACTGGTACAAATCCCCATTATGGAGTGCAATAGAATGCATTTATGTAATGTACCAATAAAGATTAAAATATTTTTTTAAAAAAGATAAAATACTTTTATGATCCTGTGTAAGAAAGGGTAGGCTGAGGAGTTAGCTCAGTGGTTCCAGGGTCTGCCTGGTAAGCACAAGGTCCTGAGTTTGATCCCCCAGAAACCACATACCACAATGCTGGGTATGGTGACTCACACCTGTAATCCCAGCACTCAGTAGGTAGAAGCAGAAGGATTGCTGTGAGTTTGAGGCTGACCTGGGCTACATAGTGAGTTGAGGGCCAGTCTGAACTACAAAGTGAGATCCTGTCTCAAAAAAATTACAAAAAAGGAAGAAAGAAGGAAAGAAAGATAGATAGAAAGAAAGAAGGAAGAAAGAAAGTGAGGAAGAAAGGAAGGAAGGAAGGAATGGTATCTGTGGGATGTTATCAAAGTAAATGAACACCATATAATAAGATCTTGATAAATTCAACTATTTTTTGTTTAATATTTTCTAATCATCAATAGACTGTATGGAAAGAAAGGGTAAGCCAGGAATAAGAAGAAAGTATTTGTAACCCATATGATAACTATCATATCCACACTAATTTTAAACACTCCTGTAAATAAGTTTGAGAAAATTAGCAGCCTACTGGAAAGAGAGACAAAAGCAAAACAAGCATTCCTCAAAAGAGAAATGGTCACTAAACAATTGGAAAACTATTCAACCTCACTGATAAATACAGAAATACAGAACAGAATCACAAATGCATGCCCTCCCATAGCAGACTAGCAAAAGGTCAACAGCACCAAATATCGGTGAGGAGGCCGAGGCAGAAAAGCTTTCCGTGAGACTGGTGACCAAATCCCAGGGAGACTCCAGTTAAGGAGCTGACGATTTAGCTCAAGTGGTACCACAAGTGGAAGCACAAGGGCCCTGCTGGGAAATAACTGGTAAACGTGAAGAGGAAAACACCCAACAATTTGGAAATTCTCTTTCATTTGTAGTTTCACATCATTATAGATGACTCCATTCACTCTAAGATACGCTGATTTAGAAGTGTCACCAAAAAGGGGAAAAAGCCATTAATTGCACTTCAGATGTCATTAACTTTAATACTTCTGAGGCCAGATACAAAATGTAAAAAAATGCATCTTTAAATGAAATATATCATATATGCTTTAAAAATCCCAGTGCACTTCCTCTCAGATATACAAGACTTTTCATAGCATCATTATTTTTAATGGTGCCTAAATGAAAACTGGCAACAGTGGGAATGATTTTTGACAGAATTTATAAATAAGTAGAGATATTCAACTAGTAGGCAGTAAAAATGAATAAACTAGAGGTCCGTACAATTTCATGGTTAATCAAAAGAAAACCAAAATAAGGGCAGATGTCAAGGAGAGAAAAAAATGATAGGAAAAATTATCAAAGCTAAAACACATGCTCTTTAGAAATCAGCAAAACTGATCAAGAAAAAAATTGAAAACACATAGTCAGCCATTTTCAGGAGTGAAAATAGTGGTATCACTACAGAATCTACAGGTGTGAAGAAGATAATAACAAATATTGTGAATTATTTTTGTTAAGTTCAATAACTTAAAAAATATACTAGTTGCTTAGAAAAACATGACTTACCAAAATGACACAAGATGAAACAGAAAATCCTAAAAGTCCTACATCTGTTAGAGAAATGGACTTATATCAAAAAACTTTTCTTTTTTTTCAGTCTAAAGGAAACTTCAGCACCCGATGGCTTTTCTGGAGATGGGAAAATGAGAAGCTGGGATATAATGAGACAACAGCAAAACAGGCATTCCTCAAAAGAGAATGGCCACTAAACAATTGAAAAACTATTCATCCTTACTAGTAAATACAGAAACACAAAATGAAAAGAGCCACACTTAGCTCAGCAAGCCTACAGGTACACATAGGAAATAGGAATTCTACCACACACTTAAGTGAAAAATAATGGCAAATCTACAACACTGGAGGAAATGTCTGCATAATTCTAATTGCAAAATCTGGTAAAGACACTTCCAATAAATACACAAGAAAATTAGGGAAGGGAGGAGAAAAAGACCTCGAATTAGATCAAATATCTTTCATGAACATTGATCAGCAGTGTTCAGCTATAGATAACGTTGGACCCAGAGGAGACACTGAGCAATGTCTAAGACACTTTGGGTAGGTCCATTTAAAGAGGGAAGCTGGTGCTCACACCTAACAGGCAAAGGGCAGCGAGGCTGCTAACCATCCTATAGTGGGCCAAAGGGCTGTCCATGACAAACAGTTATATGACCTAAAATGTGAATAGTTGTAGGGATAAGGAATCCTCACATAGACACAAAATATATCAACAAAAGATCAGCAAATAGCATCCAGTAATATATACATGGAAATAATTCATCCTGACAAGGAGTTTTTCCCAGTAATGACACTGGAAAAACTGGATATCTACATGAAAAAGATATATCTTGAGTTCTTTCCTCACACACTACAGCAATTAATGAAGTGTAGACCTAATTGGAAAGCTGAGGTTTTTAGAAGAAAACAAGCAGAATATCACTGTGAATTACTCAGAAAGTAACAGCCATTTTAAAAGTATAAATTAGACTATGTTAAAATTTTCTGTTCATGAGGAGAAATTTTTAAGGAAATGAAAAGTAGTCACAGACTGGAATAAAATAGCTGTAAACCATATTTCTGACAAAGGACAGATATCCACGGTACTTAACGAACAATATCAAATAGAATTTACCAAAGAAGTACTGTCCTCACTGGGATGGAAACAAGGCCCCTTTGGCTGGTTGCCAAGTAGCCCACCCTCCCCATCCAGGGCACTGAACCTATGGTCGTGTATACCTAGTTTCTCAACCTAGGATGGACTTCCACTTTTCCAGGTGTACCTGCAGGGGGCCTAAGGAATATGTGGTTTCCTTTCAACTCTTTCTACCTCAGCCTCAGGTGTCCCTGCCCTGATCTATAGTTCCACCTGCCAATGAGGAAAAATTGCACAGTAGTGCTCTTAAGTGACCTCAAATGCTTCACAGAAACCTATAAATGTGATCTTTCAAGAGGTCACTGGCCCAGGGCCTGAAGCTGCCTTCTCCATGACTGGCATCACAATACCTTTATCTCATCCTCCACACTGCTCTTGGCCATGGAAACTTTGGCAAAGACATCACTTCATCCTCTCTGAGGTTTGCCTAGATGCTTTCCAAAGCTTGATCAAAATGAGGTCAATCCAGGTCAGTTACAAGGAAGTGGTCTGGACTCATATGAAAAGCAAGTATAAAATTAGTACAGCCGAACTTAATGAACACCCAGCAAAGTGCTGACAGTAGACTTCCAGGGTCCACGCTTGGCTTTGTAGATAATATGCTTTTGTTTAAAACTCTTTCAATTCATTTATAAAGACTTTGCCCCCAGAAAACTTATGGCCAAAGTGACAGTTTTCCTAAGTCCTCTCAACATGGAAGCCCCTTTAAACTCAAGGGAAATATGACCTGTCATTTAAAGATCATTTCAAACTATTTCCTTCCAGAAACTTTTGCCCCAAACAAAACAAACCTGTTGTTCTTTGTTTCTACCCCACAATGCATCTTGAGGGTCCATAGTCACCTCCCCTGCATGGAGGTGGCTGTCCCAGGAGCAGAAACCACACCATTGACATCCTCACTGTGAAATCCTAGCCTGAGGAGATAAGGCAACAGGGAACCAGCTCCTCACCTGGAGGATCTACCCTAACCCTGACTTCAGTAAAGTTAACCAATCAGTGCCTGATTCGTGCTTATACAGTAGAATACACGTCACACCCCCTTTACAGAGCTGATTATTGCAAGCAAAGCTCTTAGCACAAGTGCCTGGAACATGGCACAAACAAAACAGTGGTAGCTGCCAACAGGGATGAGAGCTAATTAAATATTTGCCAAGCTGGGCTGGATGACAAGTGCCAGGTCTCCAGGAGCAGACCCAGCCCAGAGCAGTATTTCCTTTGAGATTAGGACTCTTGTGGGAGTTGGAACCACCACCACGTGTGCCCTCCTAGGGAGGAGGAGGAAGAGCCAGGACAGAGCTCAGCGTTAGAGCCCTGGGGTCAGTGCTCAATACTGAGAACAAAACGCAGGGAAAGAGGGAGACAGAGAGGGACAGAGACAGAGAGAGGGAGGGAGGGAGGGAGTGAAGGAGAGAGATAAACAAAGACAGAGAGAGAGAGAGAGAAAGAGAGAGAGAGAGGAGATCCACTGTGAGAGGGAAGCCCTGCTGCTTCTCCTTCTCCCTCCTCTTCCCCCAGAGCTGCCAGCCCCTTGTAATTCTCAGGCATCGCTCACAACCCGCGCTGAGCCGCTTCTGCTTCCCACAGCCAGAGCTCAGCTCCCCGCTCACTCAGGGGATGATGACATTCACTTGCTTACGCTGGGCTCAGGGCCCTGTGCGCAGACTTTGTGCTTCCAATGTGGGCCTCAGATACAGTTTGCACTCAGATTACTTCTCTGATTTTGCCACTTGAGAGTTCCCAGGCCTCTCTTCTCTATCATTTCACTGTTTGTTGTCTGCACCAGTCCTACACGTCTTGCAGCACCTGCTCTCAGTAGTAACTTGGTACTTTTCCCTCTCGGTCCTGAGGACCCATCCAAAGACTGCTCTGCCAAACGGAGCCTCTCACAGTGTTGGGGAGACCTGACTCCTTCTGTCACTGGAGTATTATTAGACTCCTAAACCAAGACCAGGAGGCAGCCTCCGCTCTCCTAGGATGGCTATGGGACAGCTCTTCTACACCTCCTTCCCTCCCCGAAGCAAGGGGAAAGCACAAACTCCCAGATTCATGCAACCTTCATTTTCTACTGAAAACAAAAAATGACTAGAAGTGAATTCCAGATTTATTTAGTCCACCTCCCCTACCCTTAAGCAAAATGGAAATGTGGAGCTCGAGGTGCTCGGTGAGCTAGCGCTGGCCTCATGTGTACACACACTCCCCGGAAGGGGGCGCTGTGCTGCCCCGCGCCCGTGCTTGGGGTTCCGGTATTTCCTGCGGACCTCTGCAGAGCTCACAGTCAGCCCGTAAGCACCTTTCTCCAGGGAGATACTTCCTGGCCGGTCCTTTGAAAAGGAGCTGGGTGAAGTGACTCAGGGCTCAGGGCATCTAACCCCACACTCGTGCAAAGAGCTACAGAGGACCGTGCTGGCCCCAGGAAATTGTAAGCGGTTCCCTGAGTGAATTGCTATATTCTTAATAGATTCCTGGTACCAGACTGCAAAGCACAGAGCTGCGCTCAGAGCTCTGTAAATCAAGCGTATTATCTGAAGTTCCTGGATGCTGATGCTGAGGCAATCGTAAGGAAAGTATTCACGATTTAAATCCATGGCAGCAGGGATGTATGTGTATGATAAAATTGCCTTTCTTTTTTTTTTTTTTTTCTCCTTATTTAAAAATGTGATCTTGAATTTTCCCATTGGAAACAAACAGGGAGAAGAAAAAAACAACAACAACAACAATAAAAAACCATGGCCACTTCCTTTACGGGTGGCGGAGAAGCCTCTGGTGCCTTCCTCTGCCGGGCTTCTGGCACATCACGAATAACAGTGAGCTGAAAAGCCCAGAACACGCGGAGCTGCCCTCGAACTTGCAGCGCTGGGCAGCCGGCTCAGGCTCCTGCTCGCTCGCTCGTGGGGGGTGGGGGGGAGCGCTTCTCTCCAAGAGAGCTGAGCCATCACCAAGGAGAGATCCTCCTGGGGCGACAGGTTACAGAACCTTGATCTCTGGACTCTTTTTTTTTCCTACTAGAGCAGAACAAAGGCCCAGCAAGGTGCAGGGCTGTGGGGGGATGGGACGATCGTGGCTGAGAGAGCAGGAGTGACCAGCACATGGACTTAGCGGGTTCCCAAAGGCCTGTGGCGGCTGGATGCTCTGTGGAAACCCATGGACCCCGCCCCGGCTCTGGGACAGATAACTCCTTCCGGGTGTGGGTTTTCTGACTACTTTAACCTTGGTGGTGAGTTGAGTGAGAGCAGTGGAGGGCAGGGTAGTGTAAAGAGGCCATTGTCCTCTCAGCAAACACCCTGGACTCCTCCCCAGCCCTGCCGCTCTTCACTTCAACTTGGCCTCGGCACTGCTCAAGACTTCAGCAAAGGACGAGATCTCTCTGCTTCCTGGCTGCTGCTGGACGTGCGAGGCCCTGCTCTGTCATCTCACTGAGTCCTCATGGTTGCCCTGTTGGTTACGGTGCCCGTTTCAAGCAGGAAAATGGAAGCCTAGGCTAGAACAGCTGAGCAACTTGCTGACAGAGGGGAAGTCAAGCTGGAAATTCCTGCTTCGGAACCCACGAGCCCACTCTGCTATGCTAGGCTGAAGGCAATGAAATGTATTAGCCCCATGCTTCCGACGCAGAAACCTAGCATCTAGAACCACACAAAACGATTAGTAAAATGATAGTTGTGGTTTTTACCCAGGAGACTGCTCCTTAATTCATGTATAGCCCTGCCTGAGTCTGATTAAAAGACAAAAAGGTCTCCCATTCAAATGAGCTCTGAAAATCCCATGATGCACTGCGTGGGCAGGCTCAGAGGCTGGGCAGCTAGGTGGTGTAGATCTTCCATTTCCCTAAAACAACGCTTCTGAGGGCCGGCTCCACAGTGCAGCCATTCCCCAACTCAAGCCCAGGAACCTGCCCTAGGAACACTTGCGACTGAACAAACAAAGGAAAGTAAAGAGCACTGTAAGTGGGGCTGGTGCTTATCTTCTTTCTCAACAAAAGATAACAAGTAATTGCTTTTTTTTTATCACTAACACTTGAAATCTGAAAGTAAAGAAGGAGAGAGGCTGGATATCACACTTATATTTTACAGCTCATAGATCCTCTGCATCTACCTCTTAAGCTAAGGACCAAAGTCAAGTCTCCCAGATGTTCTAACACAGTTCAATAAGCAAAATAGCCAAAGCCCCACAAAAGAAATGTCAGTCATGTCATTGCCAACAGGAGAGCATATGTAGCTGATTATACAGATACATCCATGCTCTGAAAGAGGAATTTCTAAATCGGCATCAGTTCTCTGAATGTCTCCTGTACGTAAGAGGAGATGTTTGGACCAGGAATAAGCCAACTTGTGGCTTTCCTGGAAATGGAGAAACATCATGGCCTATTAACCCAGCCCTCTGAAATCCTGCTGGTTACCTGCCTCTTCTGAAAACAACATCTCTAGTACATACAGCTGCTGCCAAAGCAAAGCACCTCCTGCATTTGACCAGACCTCGCGTCTGAGCTTTACAAGTTGTTTTCTTCCAGGATTATGGTAAGAGCCTTGGAAACCTCATCATTCTTCAAGTTGACAAAAATGAACACTTTTTGGCCTCCTGATGTCTCCAGATGCTCAAGAAATTATGGTAATACCTCAGTTCACAAATGCATCTGTTCTCAAACAAAACTGTTTGACAAAATTTTGCTTCTGTTAACAAATTCCACATTATGTGACAAACACAATCATAACCATCTTCCCCGCACAAACACAAACATAACCATCTTTCTCCAAATTGTAAAAGAGATTAAGTTTGTGAACCAAGTGATATATGTGAGTAGTGACATATGGCCCAGCCGAGAGAGATTTGCTCTTTTCATTTGGAGGTGACTCCTCGGATTTAAAATATTATTTTAAAAATGTGAAGTTGATAATGTTCACTGAATGTTTTGAGTTGAACTATATCCCCTCAAAATTTTTATGTTGGAATACTAGCTCCCCCCCCCAGCACCTTAATCTGTGATTGCATTTTGATAAAGGATCTCTACAAAGATAATCAAGTAAATGAGGTCACTAAATTGGCCCTAATCCAGTATGACTGGTATATAAGAAGGCAAAATTTGGAGGTGCACACACATTCATATGAAGGTACAGGTGAAATCTAAGGTGATGTTTTTACAAGACAGGGAACATTGAGAACCCTGTGTCAGCCAACAGAAGCTAGAGCAGAGACATGGATAGATTCATTGTCCTCAGAAGAAATCAACCCTTCCTTCACTTTGATCTCAGATTTCTGCCTTCCAGAAATGTAATTTAACAAATTTCTGTTGCCTAAGCCTCCTAATTTTTTAAAGTAAAAAAGGAAAGAGTCTGGATATTGTGGCATTTCATTACAGTATCCCCGAGAAGGCTACACAAGGATTTCCAGTTGCTATGTGTAGTTATAGGAGTATCATTTTCCTTTCTCATTTAACATATGAGGAAGCTGTAACTCAGAGAAGTGAATTACAAACTCTGTATCTCACAGCTACCAAGTACAGGAACAGAATTCACACCCAAGTCAGAACTGCCGAGCCTTTGCTCTTGACCTCTGCATTGGTCTGCCTCTACTTCTTTTAGATGTGGCTTCCCAGCACTTCAGGGTAAGGAGTTCTTCCAGAAGTAACTGAATGCAAAACTAACTGCTAACTAGCCAAGGGAAACCCCACAGCCAAGGCACTATAAAATATTTAATATGTTGATGGGAGGCATATTGCCAGCTGAGGCAGAGCCAGGAACTGGTCCCTGGCTGATGGACAAGAGATTCCTGCTGCAGAAAGCTGAGCCTGGAGCTAAATTAGCTTTGAAGTTGATTAAACCTACACCACTCCAGGGAGAAAGAGGCTGGAGGCAGCCCCCTGAAGTCCCAGCACTGATGGGACTATATCAGCATGGAGGGACCTTTCCTCTTCAGTGGCTCACAGGGGAGATCACTGGGGTTATTTTTCACACAGGGAATACTCAGCAACCTCCTTGTAATTTGGGTTTGTGCTTTTAGCAGGGAAAGTAAGCCTGCCATGTATGGAGTAAAATATCAAAGCTAGGATTTTGTTCCATAGCAAAAAAAGAGACTGAAATTACTAGAAGGGTGTGTGTGTGTGTGTGTGTGTGTGTGTGTGTGTGTGTGTTTTCTTCACTGACAGTAGAAGCCTCTGCAGTGAAATTTTATGATGGGAAAGGGTTTCATTCAAAGAAGTTATCTCCAGTTATCATGTTATTTAAAATGTAAAGCCGGACAAATAAATGCATTTTACTGATTCTTCTATTCAGTCAGATTCCTTCAGTCAGATTACAGCTGAAATAAGTTCATTCCAGATCCATAGTATGAATGAAATGTTCAAATATTGAAATCCAGGAGAAAATGGACACGAAGCAATAGAAATGCAATGTGTTTTGTGATTTCTATGAAAGGGACAAATTTACTAAAAATTACACACTCAGAAAAGTGTGTAAATTATTTTTTCAATACATGATCACTACACATATTATATAACTTGTAAATTTTTTTATAATTCCCCATATACAATGACACTTACTGTGTCACACCATGAAATGCCAAATGATAACACATGAAAATCAGTGAATCTAGTGAACATGTCCAACACCTCAGGAGTTGCCAGTTTAGTAAGATAAGAAAGTGAGAGGCACGAAGCAGGAATGGAAGGGATGATGCTCAAGGGCTCAGTCAGAGGATGTGACTATTCACCTGTTAATCCAGGGTTTAGATGAAAAAACTATTATAACTACTAAGGGAGTGAAGTCATTTAATCAGAATCAAAGCAACCTCCAAAGATCAGTTACTGTCATCAAGAACAGCAGCACTTGACTAGAAAGTATCAGGCGAAAAAATTAACAGTGGCAACAAAATTATAAAATATCGGGGAAAGACATCTAACATGACATATGCAAGATCTCTACTGAGGGTCCCCTAAAATTATACTGGGGGAAATGAGAGGAGAAGTACACATGTGTGGGGAGACCTGGCTGATCCTAGATATACAAGGAAGAGCTGTGAAGTCCATCTTTCCCAATTAATTTACAAAACTCAATGATTGGTCCAGAACTGAAGAATCTGATTTTTAAGGAAGAGAGAATGTATCAGAGGAATCACGATGATGCTGGTGATGATGAGAGGGGACAGTGGCACACTGCATATCAGATCCTACCCTGAAGCAGAGTGACTTACAAGGCTGTGGTTTCAGCATAGGAAGAGATGGATACATCAGTGGAACAAAATAGCAGTTTTTAAAGAATGTGTATTTTAAAGGATTTAGTTATCAAAAAAGACATGTCAACTCAAAGGGAAGAGAATAACGTATAATAGTAGTAATATTACAAAAAAATAATGTGATGGTCTACACATAAAGTTAGACATAAAAGTAAATTTAAAATGAATCAAAGTTTCAAATATAAACAAGAAAAAATTTTAACATAGTAGAAGAATTTTTTTATAAAAATGAAAGTCTTCAGAAAGACAAAATACCCAGGGGTCATAAAAGATAAAGCTCTGGACTCTAAAATGAGTCACTTTATATGACAAATGCTATTGCACACACAATTATATGATAAGCAACAGACTGAAAAAAATATTAATACTCAGGGTATAAAAGTACTGCCCATGATTCTATTAGCAGAAAACACTTTAGAAAAGTGAATAAATTATTTGATCATGAATTTCACACACAAAAAATGAGGTAATACATATTAAAAAGATACTGGAGCTGTTTAACAATAAAAGAAATATAAGCCCAAGCCAAACTATTTGAATAGAGTAAAAGAATCATTTGTAAATTATCAAGGAAAGTAAAAGGACAATTTATTGAACGCAGAAAATATCTGCAAATCATATACCGGATACGGGCTTAATATCGAGAATACAGAAAGAACTCTTACAACTCAACAATGAAAAGACAGGCAACTCAATTTCAATATGGACAAATATTCAGAATATTGGAAATGTTTTCGGTGTTTCTTGTCATTAGGAAGTGTAAATCAAAACTAACACGAGATACTATTCAATCCCACTAGGATGGCTACAGTTACAGCAGAATAGAACAGAAAATAAGTGCTGGTGAGAGTGCAGAGAAAAGGAAGCTCATACCAGTTACTGATGGGAAGTAGCATAGTGAAGCACCTCAAAAAAGGCTTGATGTTTGTTCAAAGAGTTAAACACAGAATTGCCATATGACTGAACACAGACACTAAATAATTAACCACAGGCATACAGACAAGTATCCTTACAACAATATCCTTACAGCTCTGTTCACAATAGCTGAAACATGGAAGCAACCCAAATGTCTATGAACAAATAAATGGTAAACATATTGTTATACCTATATACACTGAAATGTTAGGTGGGCATGGAAAAGGAATGAAGCACAGATACATACTATGATGCAGATGAATTTTGGAAACGTGCTAAAAAGTAGTAGCCAAACCAACAGGGTCAGACATTGTAAAATTTCATTAATGTGAAATGCCCAAAATAGATAAATTCACAGAAATGAAAAGCCAATTAGTAGTTTCCAGGAACTGGGAATAGGAAGTGACTGATAATGCATATATAGTTTTCTCTTAGGGTGATGAGAATGTTTGGGGACCAGAGGTGATTGCACAACAATGAGAATGTACAACAGCCACTGAATGCTTCATTTCAAAATGGTTACTTTTATGGTATATGTATTTTACCTTAATTTTAAAAAGCAAGATACCTTGTCTCCTTCAACTTGGCTAGTGTGTGCACACACAGACACACAGACATACACAGACACATACAGACACACACACACTCACCCTAAAGGATTCTCTAGAGAGCCCTAGAGGAAGTAGGTTCTCCCTACATTATTATTATTTTTAAAATTTTTATTATTATTATTTTCCTCGTACTGGGGATTGAACTCACAACCTTGTACTTGCAAGGCAGGCTCACTACCAGTGGTACTTTACCACTGAGCTAAATTCCAAGCCCTTCTTCCCACATGATTGCCTCATATAAATGAGCGGAGCACTTTGAGGAAGAAAATTTGACAATAATATCGGTTTGAACCTAAAATACACATACCTTATGACCCATCACATTTATTTGTAAGACTCAGTTGCATATACATCCCAAGGCCAACAAATATATATGTCCAGTGATATTTTAGTTTATTAGACAAGACTAGTTTAAAATAAAAATCTGGCAAATGTGTGCTGTTGGTTATATTGAGATTTCCCAAAGTAGAAAACGAAGAACCAGTTGGGCTCTAAATGACCTTGAACATCCCTTAAATTACTCATAAATTACATATATCTGGTTTATGCAAACAACTCTGTAGAGTAATAAACATGTAAACATACATTAATTTATACTACAAGGTATATTATGTAGTCCCACAGAGTGGCAGGATTAAGTTTCAGTCACTTGAATGCTACACTGTTTAGAAATATTTCAACAGTCTATAAAGATTCAACTCCCCCAGCTCGGCTTGTTGATGAACAGCCAAGCATCCGGGCACTTCTATTCTTTCACCTGAAAAACAGGGATGATTAACATACCTGCCTCAGAGATTCATTGAGCAGATGCAGTAAGTTAATACAGATAAAGTGTTTAGCATTCTATCTGGCATATTTTAATAGACACCCTGGAAATGCAAGGTGGACACTCAAGGCGTGACATTTGGAAAGAGGAAGTCATTAGTTCACAGACAACTTTTCTGTACTCCACTGTGAGGAGGCCTGTGACTCCTGTGGCTGTAGGTACCAGAGGGATAGAAAAGGAGAATGTGGGCACCCACCAACCACCATCCTGTCCCTGTGGAAGCTGAGAGTCAGCCCATTCCCTGAGACTAGTCCAGCCTCTCATAGCAAGGCCAACAACTAATACACTTTTCCCTCTTGTGGTCACAGATTCAATGTTTTCCACGCCTGTGGTGTCTAACATTAGCACATATGCTGAAAAGTTCCCTGAGTTTATTCTCTAGAAAATAAACTATTAGAAAGAAAAATCAATTTCTATTAGTGATGCCATTACTTTCAAGAAAATCCTTTCTCAAATAAAAATGTGAATAGAACTCTCAAGGAGTTGATACCAATTTGACTTTCTCTGAAACACTGCTGCCATCGTCTTACTGGTCACAGGCCAGGGTTACGAAGTGACAGATCAGAAGCAAACAGGTGCCACAATGTGGAAAGTAACCTGGTGGAATTAGACCAAACTAGAGACCCCTTCCTCAGAGCTGACACCATTCCTTTAATTGATTCAGCTCAATTCAGCACAGGACTGCTGTGGCCAAGTCTTCTCATTTTTAAAAAATAAAACTCTAGGTCTAAAGATTTTGAAAAACCTTACAATTTTTTAATATTAGTCAGTGAATCTACAGCAAATATCAAAAACTCTTTGATCTCAACCAAATACTTCTGTGGGATAAACCTGGCCCAAGGGTGCCTTCCATACCATGAGTTTGGTGACTTTTATACTACACACTTCCCTTACAGATTTCAAACAGTGCATCTGTCCTCAGGCCATACTTCTGGTTGTTTTAGGAAAATAATCTGCTCTGTCTCTGGGGACTGCAGAGGAAGAGGTGGCTTCCCAAAGCCACCAGCCTGTCACTCAGCTGTCTCTAGGACCCAACCCTCCTCCCCTCTACAACATCCTGCTGCTGAGACTATCATTTGAAATAACACCAAAAAATAAACCAAAAGACACATTCTCCAACCAGAGGAACATATGAGATTTTGTTTTCCTTTCTATTCAAGAGTTAATGAACACGCAATATTCAGTGGCTCTGCTTGGTTAGTAGAGCTATTAGAAAGATTATCTTAAAGGAGTACAAAGAAGAATAATAGAATTAGGTGGAAAGAAACTACAAAGGCATGAAGCAAGGCTAGATCAGAATTGATTTTTTCTAAGTGAAATGAGTGAATAATCGCACAGTTTAAGCCAGGAAGGGTCACTCTGAAACCCACTGCTTCCCCTGTGATGTGGTGCCCACCTCGCTCTATTGATCCTCCTATATGGACCACTGAGGTGGTGAGGACCTTTGCTCACCTGCTGTATCTCGACATCATTCCCTCTTTTAGACTGGTGCAGGTAAAATTCCTGACACTGAGCCAATTCCTAGGATGAATTTTCTCATCCTTCACGTGGGCAAAACAATTTCTATCATTTTCAGAAGAGACATCTGCTGATCCATGCATGCTCTCCTTAGAGTTAGACACTAACCCAGCCATGCTCATGCCAAACCCACCCACTTGATCTCCACTGCACTCTTCAGTCCCTTCAGTTAGCTCTCTAGACCTATGATTCAACTAACCTCAGACTGAAAATATATTAATTTAGGAAACAGTATCTGTCCTGAACATGTACAGACTTTTTCTTGCATATCATTCCCTACAAAATATGCAATAACAACTATTTACATGGCATTTACAGTGTGTCAGATAGCAGAATTAAGCTGGAGAGGACTTGACAGATACAACAGAATATGTATGGGTGGGATGCAAATACTTTACCATTTTGGATAAAGGGCTTGAGTGTCTGTGGATTTTAGTATATAGGGCAGGATTCGAAAGCTGTTACAATCAACCCCTTACTGATAGACCAAGGGATAACTGTGGAAAATTTTCCCATCAACTACTCTTCAGTGTACAAAATGTACAAGCTACAGTGAGTTTCCCAAAATCCCAACCTGTTTGGTCAGTGAGTCTCTGTAGCCATACTTAAATCCTTGTTCCACTCTTTTTATGATGTTAATAAAAGCATCAGGACCTAAATTCCCAGACCAATGAACTATACAATGCTTCACTTTTATGGGTCACTGGTAAAGAAGCCTTTAAAATTATTCACTTATTGCTACAATGTGCTATGGGCATTTCAGCCTGAACTCAGTCCATTGTCTCAGATCCCAAGATGATTTCAGAACCCAGAAGCAGAAGCCCTTACAATGTTTAAATGTACTGTCCTGCTATTTAAATAGTGATCTCTGTTTTTTGCTGTCTGGCAAGCCCACCGACTAGAAATCAGATGGTTACTTGTGAGGAGGGTGCAGCCTCACTGCACAATGCTCTCACAGCCTCAGTATTGAGTGTTCCTCCCCATGCCCTGCAGGAAGTAGTTCCCTGAGTGTCACGACCCTGTGAGGGACTGGAAGCCAGGATGACAGCTGCTCTTGAAGGGAAATGTCTGGGAGGGACATGGCAGGTACAGAGCCGGCAAGGTCTGCCTGGTGAGCTGCAGGCCAGTGTTATGTTGCTGTGGTCGCTTTGAGAAAACCGTACGGTACATGTTTGCTTTGGATCCTTTACAATACGAAGCATCTGTTCTCCACTCAGCTACCAGAGCAGCCCAAGTGGAAGTGTAGGACGTTTATATTCAGCCACAATAACAAAAAGTCCACTGCAGTGTCAAGCTGTGTGGGGAGCGGAACAACCCAACTCCCAATCTTCCCACCAGGGAGGTATCTGTGAGGCCCAGTGGGCAGCAAAGGGACTGTCGTAAACTAATAAGGAGCTCCCCCACTTCCGTGTCCATAGAACTCAGTGGGGAACCTGGACTTCTGCCTCTACCTGGCAGTAAGAGTTGACGCTCTTCTCTTTCAGCCAAAGCAAAGTCAGAAGAAGCCAATTAAAGTAGAATGCCTAAATAAGAGCTAGAACTTTATAAGCGAATATGAAAATGGCCAGGATTGCATTAAGCATTGCTTATTATAACAAGAATCAGGGGGAGCAGAACTGAAATGTGTTATGTATATGTACAAATCTCTTACAGAGAGTATAATTTTGTGTACTGCAAACATGTACTAATAAAGATGGAAAATAAATTAATTAAATGTTTTTTAAAAATCAAGAATATCTCAATTAAGTGCAAAAAGGCCAGTCATAGATGCCTACACTAAGAGGACAAGCTGTGGGAATTACCTGGAAATTATATTAAAGCAGTCATGATAAAAATGCTTCAATAGGCAGTTCCAAGAACACTTGAAATCAATGGGGAAGGGGCTTCAGCAAAGAAATACAAAGTCTTATCAAAGAAATGGAAAATATACAAAGTCCAAATGAATTTATTAGAATTGAAAAGTACAGTTAGGAAATAAGAAGATCAGAATGAAGGAGACAGAGGAAAGATTTGGTGAAATGAGAGATTTGGTGAACTGAAACTACTTAATTGAAAGAATAAAGATAAAACAGACTGCAAAAATAAAAATTGAATACAGTCTCAAGGACCCATGAGACTAACAAAAGATTTAATGTTCATGTCACTGGAGTCCAAGAGAAGAAGAGAAAAGGGTAGCATTGGAGTAGTACTTGAAGAAATAATGGCTGAAAATTTTTCATATCTGACAAGAAACATAAACCTACAATATAAAAAGGTTCAGTGAACACCTAAGATGATAAACAATGAAAAAATTTTCAACATCCCAAGTGTCTAAACTCCTAAAAGATAAAGCAAAGCCTTGAAAGCAGATGAAAACTGTATTTCTACCATTTTTATGATAGTAAAACCATTCAATGAAATTGAATTCTCATTAAAAACCATAAAGGCCAGAAAGAAATGTATAATATTTTTCAAGTGTTAAAATAACTGTTAATTGAAAATCTGATACTCTGAAAAAATTTACTCAGAAATGAAGAAGAGAGAAAGACATTCTCAAATGAAAAAGAAAACAGCAAACAAACAGAAGCCCTAAGATAATTTGTGACCATCAGACTTCTTGTAAGAGAAGGACTAAAGGTGATTTTCTACCCAGGAAGGAAAAAGTAAAAGAAGGAATCTTTTTTTTTTTTTTTTTGCAGGGGGTGGGGACCGGGGCTCAAACTCAGGACCTTGTGTTTGCGAGGCAGGCACTATAATCACTGAGCTAAATTCCTGGCCCAAAAGCAAGAAACTTGAAATAGCAGGAAGAAAGAAAAAACACAATGTACAAGAATATGGGTAAATACTGTAGAATACCTTCTTTTTCTATGTATGTTTGAGAGTTGATTAAAAAATATGACTTTATGTTTATGATAGTTGAGGCAGAATAACATTATCTGATGTGGTCGTTCTAAAGGTGTTAGAAAAAATATTTGAAACAAGTACAGTAAGTCCTCAGCTTACGCACACTGGAGTTGTTAATTTTCAGATAGCAACGGACCTTTCATTAGTAACATTCATAGACTCAGACAATTCACAGAAGCAGCTCCCGAGTCTGCCAGACCCTGTCCCTGCGGTGCTCCCTGCATGGTGCGGTAATCAGGACACGAGGTTTGTGCCCAGTCAGAGCCCAGAAGCATGAGGAAAAGCAGTGCAGGGGCTGCAAGTGCAAAGCAATGTGTGTTGCATATTTGTGTCAAACTTGCATAAGACTCACTTTATCAGACTTACCAATGAATCTGACTTACAAATATCTCCTGGAATGGAGCTTGTGTGTAAGTATATTATAAATTTGGGACTTACTGTATGTTATAAATGGGGAAGAGTAAAAAATACTAAAGCATGCATACTTTACTTGAACTATTTGAATTATAGACTGTTAAGATATATTTGATTGTTATAAGATGTGTAGGTATGTGTGTGTGTATATGATACCTAAGATAATCATTCAAAAAGTTATATAGACACTCAAAACCACTGCAATCAATTTTCAATGGAATCATAAAAAATGTTCAAGTAGCTCACAAGAAAGCAGAATAAAATCCCAGAGAAATAAAAAATAGAGACTAGTAGAAAACAATAAATAAAATGGTAGGTAAATCTAACAATCTTAACAATAAGTCCTAACATATCAATAATTAAATTAAATGCATATTGTCTAAATGTACAGATCAAAAGACAAAGATTAGCAGAGTAGATGACAAAGCACAACCCAAGCACTTTCTTTTTTTTTTTTTTTTTAGGGTTTTTTGAGACAGGGTCTCACTTTGTAGTTCAGGCTAGCCCTGAGCTCAGCCTCAAATTCACATCACAGAAATCCTCCTGCCTCTGCCTCCCGAGTGCTGGGATTACAGGCGTGAGCTACCACGCCCGGCACTGTGGTATGTGGTACTGGTTGCTGCTGGGGTGAGTCTCCACACCCAGTATAGGTATGTGGTTACCAGGGATTGAACCCGGGTCCCCAGTCGACCCAACTACTTTCTGTCCATAAGAAACTCATTCCAAATATGACAATAGAAGCAAATCAAAAACAAAGGCTGAGGATTTAGCTCAGCTGAATTCAGCGCCACTGCCTCGAAAACACAAGGTCCTGAATTCGATTCTTGATACTTGGAAAAAAACCACTTCACCAGTGTGGCTCCATGCCTGCCTCCCAAGTGCAGGGTCCTGAGATCACTCCCTGGTACCAAAAAAAAAAAAAAAAAAAAAAAAAAAGACAGAAACATATAAGACACAAACATGAACCAAAGAGAAAATAGAGAGCTGTCAAATAAAGTTGACTTGAGAGTAAAGAAAATTACCAGAGCAAGAAAGAGTCATTATAAAATAATCAAAGGGTCAATTTGGCAAAAAGATAAAGAAATTCATAAGTGTGTGTCTAGTCCAAAAACCAAGGACACAAAATATGGGAAGGAAAAAATGGATAGAACCTAGACAATTAATTTTAAAAAATGAAGTTATATTTGACACTTCAACATTCCCCCCTCAATTATGGATTAATAACTACAAAAATAATCAAAGATATCAAATAATTGAAGATTATAATCAAATGAAAGGATATAATCAATGTGTACAGAATATTGTGCCTAAAAATAGGAGAAGACGCACTGCAATGATACCTTGGTTCACAAACACTTTTTTCATAAAAAATTCTGTTCACAAACGGAAGCACTTGGCTAAGTGTATTGCCAGGGCTCACCGAGCATGCATCAGAATAGACCCTATCCTGGCCCATAAAACAAACATCTATAAATTTTAAAGGTCTTATATTATATGTAGTGTATTTTTTACTATAATGAAATCAAGCAAAAACTGAGCAACAAAAAGTAAATAAGGAACTCTCCAAGCACTGGCAAACTAAGTGATACGCATCTAAATAATCAGTGAGTCCAAGAGGAAGGCTCAAGAAAAATCAGCACGCTGTGACTTGAGTGAAAATGAACTGACTGAAATGAAAATGCAGCAAATCATAATTTCTAGCACTCAATGGGGCCAAGAGGGGAGTTTAGAGTATTAAATGCCTATAATAGAAAGGTAGAAAACTTCAAACGCACGATCTAAGCTTCACTTCAAGAAACTAGAAAAAGAAAGGCAAATGGATCTTCAAGCAAGCAGACAGAAGTGATGATCAAGGTTAGGCACAAATCAATGGAGGCGAAGACAGAAAGAAATTCAGGAAATCCATTAAACAAAGTAAGGGGGGTGGGATACAAGTTTGATTGTATTAATGGCAATATCCTGGTTATGATATCGGACTGTAGTTAGGTAAGATGTTATTATTGGCAGAGAAATAGGGTATGTATACATGGGATTGTTCTGTATTCTTTCTCAAAAGTGCATGTGAACTTAATGTCGGTGGCAAACTGTAAAACTGTTTAATTAGAAACAGCTTCAACGTCACCACTATACTCTAAACCAACATTCAACTGCCTTTCCTGCATGTGTGGTGCCCTTGAGTAAGGGTGGAGAAGGGAGAGAGGAGAAGGGGAGAACCAGCTCTGGAGCGAGATGATCCAGGATCGAAGTCCCGGCTTTTCATACAGTAGACACAAAGCCTCCAGCATGCCGCTTACTTCCTTCAGGCCTCAGTTCTCCACCTCGGGAACAATTAAACCGACTTTGAAGGACGGGAAAATGTTTGCAACATATACTTAGGTTGCCTGGTGACTAATACATGCTAAATAAACAGTAATTTTTCCTACCATTGTCTCCGCCTTCACAGATTCGGTCCCCCTTATTTAATGCAATG
Source organism: Petromus typicus (assembly GCA_004026965.1). Taxonomy (NCBI): domain Eukaryota; kingdom Metazoa; phylum Chordata; class Mammalia; order Rodentia; family Petromuridae; genus Petromus; species Petromus typicus. Next base: position 112,440 of record PVIR01001207.1, on the reverse strand, counting down.
GTCCTTAGTATACAAGTTGCTCTCCCAATGGATTGGACATTCCTCAAATACTGTACTAGGTTTATGTATTTCTGATGCATGTTAGATTGAATTCATGGAAAAAAAGGTCTGTGTGTGTGTGTGTGTGTGTGTGTGTGTAGATATATAGGACATAGGATATATTGATATATATATAGGAGAATATGGACAAAAAAAGAAAAGAAAAACTAAAAATTAATAAATAGAATAAAACAATCTTTCTAAATGAAATTGTTGCATTTCAAACATATCTCTAAAGCATGAAGACTGACATACCAGCTTCAATTACTCTAGATTTATGACTTGGGCCCTGCTGTACATCTGAGGGCACATTTATGTATCAAAAAAAAATGATACCAGAAAATAAGAGCTAGCATTTTGCAAGATTACATCCCAAAATTGTTTCCTTACTGGTAAGGAAAACTCCATACTCTGAGTATAACCTTGAAAAATGTATATTATACATAATATATACTTAAAATGTACCAATAAGCTAAGTGAAGGAAAAATTAAATATTAGAAAACATGTAAAATACTCAGCTTACTATTACTATTCAAGAAGAAGAAAATATTTTCAATAAATGGTTCTGGGTCAAGCAGATGTCTGTCTGAAGGACTTTGACTCCTGCTTCACATCATAAACCCAAATCAATTCCCGAAAACCCTAAATAAAAAAGCACAAATTATATTTTCAGAAAAAAAAGAAATGAGAATATATTCATGTCTTTGAGGCAGGCAAAGATTTCTGTAAAAGAATGCAGAACAGCTTAGATTTTAAAATAAAAGATAGATGACTTGGACCAGAAAAATCAAGAACTTACTTTTATCAAAATAAGCCATCAAGAGAATGAAAAATCAAGCCAAAGATTGAGAAAGGATATCTACAATATGCTTATCTTCTGTCCTGAATATTTTAAGAGTTTCTCCATGTAAAGAAGAAATAGCCAGAAAGCACAATTTAAAATCTAGTCAAAGAACTTGGAAAGGCATTTTATACAAAAGAGTATCCAGTATCAAATAAGCTTGTGAAGAAATGGTCAACATCAGCAGTCCTCATGGTAAGGGGAGTAAGAAAACAGAGAGGAAGAGATGAAATTAAAATGCTTGATAAAACCAAGTTGGTACCGAGCAACCACCACTCTTATACATCGCTAGAGAGAAGCTAAAGTGATACAGCCACTCTGGAAAACTGCTGGACTTTCTCCACAAAGCAAAACCCCTTAGTCTACCCTACAAGGCAGTCCTTCTTCTTCCAGACCTATAGTCAAGAGAAGTGGATTTCTATCTCCTCAGAGGTGCACAGAAGAATGTTTTTAGCAGCTTTTTTCATAACAGCCAAATAGTGGGAATGACCCAAACACTGATCCACAGAACCAATAAACGATGGCCTTTTCATGTAATAGAATATAATATAGCTATAAAAAAAGAACACTAGGATGCTAAGTAAAAGAGATCAGATACTAAAGTACATGTTTTGAGGTTTCCATTATGTTCAAGGGGCAAAAGTAACCTATGGCAACAAAAATAAAGGAGAGGCCTTGCTAAGGCAGCTGCTGGTGGGATTTAAGGACAAAGAAAAGACATGAAGAGAACTTCTGAATGGTGGAATACTCCATCATGATCTGGGTGATGGTTGTAGGAACACATACATATCAAAATGTGTCAAACTACATACAATATTTACGTACATATTTTGCATGTATGTGATACTGCTATAAACATAATAAAAATCCATTAAGCATAGTGGAAGACAGATAGTAATCACTGAAAAAATTAGTGACCTGCTATTTTTGTTCATTCCGTGATCACAGTGATCAGTTCCTCTTCCAGCAAGTCCCCTGCTACCAATGGTCTCCAGAAACACTACAGCAGAAACAAAATACTTAAGCTAAAAATAACTTCTGTTTCTCCTTTGTCTCAGAAAATGTGTATACGCAAGTCAAAAACACCTTTATTTCAAATGACTATTCCTGCTGATTATACCTGGATGAAATATTCAGCAAAATATGTGGCATAATCAAGCCAGCATCAAAAATAGGGAAGGAAAGAAATGCAGAGTGCAGCTGATTATCCAGGGCCTTGGGTAACCTGGGAACTTGCTTTCATCTCACCACAAGCACCTTCCTTGGAAATCTTCAGGATGCTTAAAAATTTCCCCTTGAATATGCCTGTTACTCAGGGAAGACAATCCAGATCCACAGAAAAGAAGCAAGATGCGCCATCTGTACACTGTCAGTAGGATTTCACCTTAGAAACAGACAATTAAACAAGGAAGGTTGGCTAGAGATACAGTAGGTCCCACCTGACTCATCAGCATTTCATTTCTTGCTAATGCACAACTTGACTTTGGGTTAACCTTGGGTGTTTACAAGATAAATGGTTTGGGCTTTGGGGGAAGGCGGAAGGGAGAGTAGTAAATAAAACACAAAACACAGCACAATCCAAGCACCAGCTCCCAAATAGGAAAGGAACTGGGAAAGGCTGATATATTAGCTTACATGTTCCATTATACATCATTTGAAATACGTGAGGAAACCCTTCAAATTCACACTTGGGTCAAGGAGAGAGACCAGAGCATCAGACAGAAATGCTGCTGGATGAAATGCACGTAGACATCCCTCTTAAGGCGAGCGGTTTGCTCACCTGAGAAGATACTCAATCTTAGAAACAGATTGAAATGATCACATTCCACAGACATACTCGGTCAGTGCCAGAATCAATTTCACATTTTAACCTGTCTTAAGACACCTATAAAATTATACAATTCTGACGCATGCCTGTGAATCTGTGAAGTGAGTTGAACTCCTCTAACCAAAATCAGCAAAAAAGCTGATTGGAAAGGGTCTTTGTTTTCTGTTATCAAAACTAGCTAGTTTCCTGGCATGTAATGAAGTTACAACTATACAACAGCCAAAATGATCATTGAGTGTCGCACACCATAGTCATGATTTGGGGTCCTCCATTGAGGAGATAATGACGCCCAACATATGACGTGCAGTATTAAGAATATTGACCAACAGCTGGCTTCATCGAGCTACTAGAATGCAAGGCAGAGTGACAAGGAGATGCGACATCAAGTGTGGACCCAGCGAAGGAGACAGTGTGTTGAAATCTACTCCCTTTCAGCTCATAAGAGAGCACAGACGGTTTCTCTCCATGGTTATCACTTAGACATTTTCCCATGCTTTTCTACTTCCAAACTCATGAAATGATCCTTGAAATTATATTACCAAGAAAAATTTTCCTTCATTGCTTATTTTGATGTAATTTCAATAAATGGATAGTATGTGAAATTATTTCTCCATTTCATCCTGGTTCCAAAAATGAAATTCAGTCTATGAGCCAGTCTGTGGAACTCCAGCTGGGCACACGGGCACATGAGCTCTGAGGAGAACGACTAACCCCTTGGAGACAAGGTGGTCTTCAAGGTCATTTGCAGAGGAATGAATCATGGATTTGGGACTTTTAATCACTAGTGACAAACACCTTTTTCTGTGGTCAGCTTTACGGTCCTTGAAAAGAAGGGCCAGAGGAGAGTTCCTGCAGATCTTGGGAGAGTCAAATACCATGAGCCATCCCTATGCTGGCCCCGGACTGAGAACTTAGTGTGGGCCAGCAGCCGGAACAGGAGGCATGTTGTAGGAGTGTCCCTGCAAAGGCTCAAACAAAAGAGGAAATATGTCCCTGGAAATATGCTAAAATGGTGGTCTTATGTGATGAGTTTGCATGATTTAAAAAAAAAACTGTGACATATTTGAGACACACAGAGGTATAAAACACAGCTGGTGGCACATTCTCACCATCCAGCTGAAATAAATATCAACAAAATAGTTGAAGTCTCCTATACCTTCCCTAACTAACATCCCCTCCTCAGGTAAACACCGACCTGAACTTGATGTTTATCCTTTTTGCAGTCTTACACATTTGTACAACTGCTTTAGCAGTATGTGATATTGTTTTGTATGTTGCTAAGTACTTATAAATATTTTACTTTATACCCTGCTAGAATTTGCTTTTTCTACTTAACATTTTAATTGAGATTCTCCCAGGTTAACATAAGCTGTTCCACTGAAATCCTTCTGCTGCCATACAACATGACAAGCAGACTCTTTCCATGCTTCCTTTCGCCCCACTTTCAAAATTATCTATGTCAGTCAAGAATTACTGCTGGCAGGGGGCCGGGGAGTTAGCTCAGTGGTTCCGGTGCCTGTCTTGCAGGCGCAAGGGCCCGGGTTCGATTCCCCGGTAACCACATAACAATACTGGGTGTGGAGACCCACACCCAGCAGCAACCAGTACCACATACCACAGTGCCGGGCGTGGTGGCTCACGCCTGTAATCCCAGCACTCGGGAGGCAGAGGCAGGAGGA
>PVIR01001207.1:15043-107952 GCA_004026965.1 Petromus typicus | reverse complement strand
TACTGCTGGCATCAGGAGATTGGGGTTAAGGTTTGAAAAGAGAAAAACATTTGTGCACCTACTCCCCATTCTTCCTATGTTTCTGTCTTAGAGACAGACAGTGTTGAGTCAGAAACCTAGGACCTTCCTCATTTCAGCCTCCCTTCCCTTCCCTACCAGCTGAGGACTAAGCCCTGCTGACAACCCCTCCCTACTACTCCCTCTGCCCACAGTGCTCTCACCAGAAATCCACCTCAGTTTCACCTTCTTGTCTGCATCATGGTGATTCAGCCTTCTTCTCCTTGCCTTGCTTGCTTCAGGTCCACCTTCGTGCATTTCATCTGCTAAAATCCAGGTGAGGCTAGCATCATCTCCTGAACATATCACCTTACCAGCTCCAGTACTAACAAGACTAGACCAGTCTCTGGTTTCAATACCAGTGGATCTTTCTAAGAAAGAAACTTGAACCTTATCAAATGCCTTCCCCTCTACATTAAAAATCCTGCAGGGACTTCTCATTGTCTTCCAGAGCAAACCCAAATTCCAAAGCATGATGTATAAGACTCCTTGTGACCTGACCCTGGCCCGCCTTGCCAGCCTCTTTACCTGAGACTCCATCACTCAAGAGCCAAAACATCCTGAGCTGAAACAGATGAGCTGGATACTGTGAACCTTCTTGTAGCTTCTTTTGCCTGTTCTCTCCTCTTCTGTCCCTGCCTGGCCAGTACTACCTATTGGTCCATCAAGACTCCACTAAGCATCCTTAAAAGGCCTTTCTGGAACCCCCACTTGGGTCCTGGGTCTGTGGTCCTCAAGGTCTCGTGTTTGCTACTCCTGTGTCACATTCCCTCTGACTCATGCTCACTGGTTCTCTTTTCTCCACACAGAGGTGGACCACCAGGGAGCAGGACTGTGTGTACACGTTGTACCCCAGCCCACAGCTCAGCCCACACTTGGCAGTGATGGGTGAATATGGATGTGCTCTATCAGGCCACCTGGGGAACCTGAGGGCCACACGCCATTACAGACCAGAAAGGGCAATGACCTCTCTACTAGAAATACTGAGAAAATAGTATTCAGAGTGTCTGACTTTTCCACATCACTGAAGTTCATTCTTCTTATCCAGGAATACTTTTACTTAGTAATTTGTATAAAAATGCTCCCCAAAATATTATACCTTGAGTGATATTTTCCCAATGTTCCTCCACACACAGGATGAGCTGTTTACAACCACACTGATTTGGACAGGCCAGTACTGAGCTTATTATTATATCCTTTCAGTATTGCTCCTGAATATTTGCTATCTTGAATTTTTAAAGTGAGCAGTAAAGATACTTTGTACATTTCCTGATTTCCCCTTAGAAAGAGCAGCCATTTTCAAAGAGTGAAATCCACATGAGGGTTTATCCCAATATCAGGCTCACCTTCATACGAACTCTTCTTTTCCCTCCTGTCCGTAACATTCATCTCCTCTGTTGCTTCTCAGTGAGTGAGTGAAGGTTCTATATCTGCACCAAGGCCCCTATTGTGCCATCCCCAGCTCCCACTGAGCAGAGGACAGAAGCCAGCTGCAAATTAAACAATTGGACTGGCTCAGAGAAAGAATGCTTGAGCTCCCACTGAGCAGAGGACAGAAGGCAGCCAGGGAAACCACGCAAGCACACAGCTTCGGGGCCATCCCCACCACCCCAGCTCTCCTCCCTTTTCTTCTGCCTTCTGAACCAGAACTGGCCACAGCCTAGTGCAGCTCTTGCCCCTGGACACTGCTGGTGAAACTGATCTGAAGATGGATCCCAGAGAAGGGGATTTTCCATGGTACAATTAAGCAAAAGCCCATTGGCCTAAAAATTTAAATCAACGAAAGAAAAACATATCTTCTCTTTGTACTTAGATGAGGCTGTCTAAATATGTATTCTACAAAATATTACTGAAATTCTAATGAAATTAGACCCTCAAAAGTTTCAGGTCACATTATCTAAATTGATAACGTAAAGTCAGACACTTTAGAGAACTGCACGCTGCTGCTGCTGCTGCTGCTGTTGCTGTCGGCTGGGTTTTTCTTTTCATAAGTTCTAGTCCCTTTCTAATTCCTCTAGTGGCATCCAGCTCATAGGAAGTTAAGCTGCCTGAAGACGGCACACAGTAAATAAATAGTATTTGCTTTTCCCAATAATGTCACATCTTTATACAGTATCTCCATTGTTTTCCCTGAAGACCTTCAGTTTGTTCTTTAAGCAAAGTCCACACAAAAGAGAACATTCTTTTCTCACTGGATGCTTCTTGTTGGCCCACAAAACTTACTTTTGGAAAAAAATAAGCAAGCTCCTCCCTGAAATTTTAAGTCAGTAAGATTCAACCTCAGACAGAAACACACCAGTGTGTTAGAGCCTTCATTTTTAATTCCAGCATCTACTTGCAAAAGGAAGAAAAGTGAAATTAATTTTCCACTTTGCTTCATTGGCAAACTATTTTTCACTTTGCTGAGTACTCAAGGCATAGTGATAAATGACAAATAATAAGCTGCCAGCATGCTCAGGGCATGCTTGGAGGCCCAGAGCCTTCACCTCATGCTACAGTCTCCCACCACGAAGCCTCTGCTCACAGAGGTGCTCAGTGCCCCTGGGGGGCCACAGGTCCCAAACAAGAATGACCTCCTCCATTGTTATCAAAAAAAAACCACAACAGCACAGAGCAAGAGACACCGGCACGGTGGCAGCCGAGGGACTGAGCCGGCCCCACAGAGGCACCTGCTTCTCTACCGAGGGCTGACAGTGTTTTCTGAAAGGGCCAACAAGTAAATATAGCACAGGCAGAGCAGGATGCACCTTGTCTGTCACAACTGTGCCAGTCCAGCACTGCCGTGAGAGCTGCCAGTGACTGTATGCAAATGAATAGGTGTGGCTAGGTCTCTTTAAACTTGATTTCCGGACCATGAAATGTGAATTCAGATAATTTTCACATATCACATAAGGTTATGCTTTGTTTATTTTTTTCCAACTACTTAAAAATGTAAAAAATTTTCTCAGCTTAGTGATCTCATGAAAATAGACAATATGATTTTTCTGAGACCGCACCTACAGGTCTTATAGAGCCTGTATTTGATGTCTAAACACCCGCAGGTGATCCAATATTACGTTTCTTTCACTTCCTTCACTGGCTTTTACCCTGGATCCTCTCAAAGTGGGGTTCAGAGTGGATCAAAAATTGAGTCAACATGTGCACTCATGGGAGAGCTGGGAAAAACACTGGGAGACGTTCTGGGAGAAAGAAACTTTGAAAAGTGCACCAAAAATATAATTCATAGCCTGCCGCAGGCTCCCAAGTGGGGGCCCTCACCCTCTAATTAATCTTAATGGCAGAGCCGCCTGCTTTTACTTGTGGTATCCTGATGAAAATTCACCACACACTTCATTCAAGCCTGTGCCTGCTCCTGTACCTTGAGAGAGAGTGATTCCATGGTGATGAAATTGCAAAACGGCGAGCTGGCTGGAATTCGGCAGCTAACAGAGGCGGAGCGTGGGTGTGAAATTGTAGGCAATTACATTTTATCATTGCGACACAAGTTTCTGCTGAATTCATTAAAATTTGCTCCTAGATTCGGGTTGCAGGACTGTGGAATTTCAGTGGTCTGATGACAAAAATGAAGGCACATTTCCACCCTCTGCGCTGGGGAGGGCCACGGAGCGTTCACAGCGCAATGAGCCTTAGATCTGATGGAGAAATGTCACCTCCGGTAACCGCAGCTGCAAATTAAACAAAGGGACTGGCTTGGAAAGACAATGCTTGTGTTCCAGCAGAGGGACAGGCCGAGGCAGAGGCCAGGTAAACAGCTGAGGGAGATGTGCCTGGAGCCTGGCGTGGGAAGCAGCGGCTCCTCCTGCAGCTGGGCCCCAGGTGGCCTGCTAAGCACCCATCAACACCTCCAGACAGGAGGGCTAGGGCCAGAGGAGAGGTGTAAATTTGGAAGTTAAGTGAGAAAGAACCCCTACAGGGTGCTGAATTAGGGAGGTAAAAGCTGTGACCAGCAAGGTCCCCTTAATCAGAAAACAATAGTGAAAGTGCTGGGGCCTGGGACATATCGCATTCATTTCCTGGCAGCCGAAGAGCCCAGCGGTCACCCTCCAGCTGAGGTGCTGACTAGATCTGTCCCTTCTGCCTCAGCAGGACAGCTGGCCCAGAGGAAGCCTCTGATCCTGCAGCTTCCTGTCCCTGTTGGTTGTCTGGAGCTTCTATGAGCACATCCCTGGTCAGGGAAAAAAAGGCAGCCTTTTGCTCACTGTCTACAACTAGTGCTGGCAGCTGCCAGCTTTCTAGGTCCCGATGAATTTATCCAGCCAGCCCCTTCCTGCTTTCCTCCTCCCCTCCCTTAGGCAGCTCATAAGTAAACAGTCCAAAGGTCATAGTAATGCCCTGGGCACCTCCCATTACGGAGACCAAAGGGTTGACCCAGGATTGGAGTCTGCAATGAGAGATGCTCTTCCCAACAAGATAACTCATGTCTGCACACAGCATGAGATAAACAGTCCTAGACACACCAGATGGGAACTCTGGCTCTGTTCACTCTGTTCAGTGCTGTCTGGGTCCCTCCAGGTAGTTAGAGAAACCTTGCTCATGTGTAGATTGCCCCACCTGTCAATGGGCGCAAAGCCATCTGCACAGAGAATCCAAATGGTGCTTCCTATGTCTCCTGTGGTATAGAACTATCTTGGCATCTGGAGTCTTGGGCCTCAGTTGTAGGGTTCAGACTGTGCTTCTCCAGCCAACTGTGAAGAGCTCTATAACCCTTGAAATGTCAGCACTCTCTGGGGAGCTGTGCCTGCAGAGCTCCCCAAGTAGGGTAGACAGCTCCCAGCAGTATCTTTTTATATGCAAGTCACCACCTGTGCATCTCCCATCTGCCCGTGTCAGGTTGCCTGTGCACACTGTAGGAAATGAGCTTCCAGGAAGGCAGGGGGCTCCTGTGGCCCCTCACAGGGGCATGCTGCAGCCACTCACATGGGCTATGAGGCAAGTGTATGTACGACTTCCCAGCGCTGCATTTGGGGTAACACATTCATCCTGGGCATGGGCCATGGTGGTGGGGTTTATACCATAGGAAATGGCAAACACCAGAGCCCAAGAAACACTCCCCACCCTCACTTCAAGCTAACTGTTGTTAAAGACTCACCAACACGCTGCTCACTGGCTGAGGCACAGCAGTGTGTGGCTCCACACAGAGGCCCAGAGAATCCACCATGTGCCTCCCACTCCACTGACAAGGGACCAAGTGGTCCTGTACCTCAGCTCTTCCCCAACGGCATTCTGAAAGGGGAGCCCAGGCTGAGCTTCACCAGGGGCGGCCGTGGGGGCCACCTGAGACTCCTTGGGCCTGTTTCTCCGCTATCACAGAAGGTAGCTGTGGGGCTCAGGACACATCACTTCAAAATATGACTGCAGGAGGCCAGAAGATGCCACCTCAAGTGTTTTGCAAGTGTTAAGCTGATTATCCTCGGAAACTGCAGACTCAGAAGTAGCTTGGAAAAGCTGTATTTTATAAAAGAAATCTAAATATATAGAGAAAATCTATAAGTATATTCAGTAGTAAAATTATCCCAAGAACCAGAGACACTTTGTCTGTAGAACAAGACAAGCTTTGTTCACACGCATTTCCCCTCACCTCCCCTGACTCGTTTCCATACCCACACACTCCCTCAGAAGCTCCAGGAAAAGACTTTTCTGTGGCACTGGACTAGAGAACCTTCTCCATCTGACCCTGCTTCCAGCCTCATGTTCAGTGGCCTTACCTGCACATGCCTGTAATTAAAAAGGGTTTTCTCCTATTTTCCTGCCTAATGTCAATTTAGTTTGTAGTTGAGCCAAAGAACTTATAAGGGTGGAACAAACCCGTTTCCTCCCCCCAGCACAATTGTGCTTGCTTTCTTAGAAGGCTTCTGGGAGGATTACACGAGATTATCCCCGTGGACATGTGTAGAGCAGCATGTGGCACTGTGCCCGGTCACACGGATGGTTGTGGCGGAGATGGCTGTGATGAGCCAGCATCCCGCCAACACGTGCTCGAGGAGCCCATGAGCTCCATACAGAAAGGGCGCAGCTGCAGACAGTGCCGATGACAATGAGAGCCTGTGGAGCTTGGATGACACAGACTGCATGTGGCATATGTGCTGCAGTGAGTTGTTTGTATCCAGGGGGCCGGATTCTTATCCAAGCAGCATGGAACTCATGTCCCAGACTTCTACCACAACCCCACCCCTGACTTGGCTTATGACTGGTAACTATCAGTATTGGCTAAAAGAACCCTCCTTTGCTTAGGAAGGAAACTAGTGCCCAAAGTGACTTTCAAAGGTCTCAAAACATGTCACTAGGAATTCAAAATAAATAAGAACAGTCATAAGAGTAACAGTGACCAACCTTGATTTCCAAGCAAAGGAAATGATACTGAGTCTAGTCTTCAAGGTACTCTCTGGGTTAGGTTTGAGAATATTCCCACCACTCAAGTGATATTTGGAAATCAGAGCTCATATTCCTGATAGCCAAGCAGCAAGAATTGTATTCAAAGAAAAAGATGGGAGGGGGGGGCTCAGGGAAAATGGCAGGAGAGTGACTCATAAAGGCCTCAGATCCATACACAACCAACAGACCTTCATTATAGCTTCTTATATGGATGTCCAAGACAAGACGAGCTCTCGGAGCTCACATTCTGCCACAGACAGCGAGCTTCCCCAGCTTAGGGAAGGCCACTGAAGGAAACCATAGCAACCTCCTCTTCTCCTGTCATACTGACTAGATGCCCTTCACCCCACCCTCCCCAGGCATCCACTTCCATATGAAAATGAAGGCTCAGTTATAAGTTTAAGAACAAGACTAACCTCCAAGGGTTTAATTTTACATAATTTAAAATGTGTACATCGATTCATTATTTGTCACTCTTCCTAAAAACGAGACGGGACATTTGTAAGAGCATCAAGCTTTGCTTTAAAGAAAAAAAAAAAAAGGTTCTTTATTCGCATGTGGAAATTTGGCATGTTCCCACAAAATACAAACCTCTGGACACTCAGTGGTCCCTTGCCCTGCATGGAGGCAGCTTAAGGCACTTCAAAGCCCCTTGTCATTTGAACAAATTGGAAACAGAAAACAAAGGGATGAGAAAGAAGCCATCCCATCCCATGCAACCGTTCTCCATCCTGCAAGGGAAGCCGCATTTCTCAGTCTTTGATGTGGGCCCACAGCCGCATTCCTCCAGGCACCAGCCCAGCATCCTCTCCCTGTGTCTCTAACACTGAAAAAACATAGCCTCCCAGACACTACCACATCCTGCAAGCAAATGTACCTAACACCACAGCAATTGTACTAAGGGCACAATTGTAAAAATAAATATTGCTTCTCCCTATCTCCTGAGCATGTACATCTAGGACCATTTTCCTTCCTATCACCCTGTATTGTACGGTCCTTAGTTACTAACTTCCCCACTGTAGTCCTAGAAATGAACTCATCCCTGAGCTAGGAGTAGTGCAGCAAAGTGAGCCCTGGAGGCAGCAGGCCTGGGTTCAAATCTTGGCTCTGGATATTGTACCTCATTCCGGTTGGGTTTGTTTATTTATTTATTTTCCATGCTTGGAATTGAACCAGGGCCCCATACATGTTAAGCACATACTCTATCACTGAGCCACTGAGCTAAATCTTGATCTCTTCTCCTTTTGACTATCCTTGATCATGACAGCTATTGTGATGGGGTTACTGAGTGGAGAAAGTGGGAATATCTGTGCTTGAAAGACAAGAAGATGACAACTAATGCCATTACTCTTTTAAAAGTCTACAAATATTCCCCAAGGGTCCCACATTTCTGGCCGTGTGTGAATGCTGCAGATCAAGCAGAAGAGTTTTAGTACATGCTATGATGGAGCCTCAGGGGGGATTAAAATGTACCAAGCAGCCCTGCCATCCAGGGGAAGAGCCAGCTGAGACTGGGGAAGGAACCAGCCAACTAACAGAAAGTAAAAAGCATTTGGAGCTCGAGGAAACACCCCAGGCAGAGGCCTTGAAACAGGAAGGACCTGGCTCCAGGGAAGACCTGAAAGAGAATGGTGAGATGAGCTGGGAGCACACAGCAGCTCACATGATCAGAGCCACTCGAATTTTCCCATAAGAGGACCTTTGTTGATGTGCAGACAGTGAGCCAGCTAAGGGGTTGCTCAAGAGGCAGATGGACAGGCTCCATGACCGTGTACATCAAGGGGAAGGGAGGAATTTTAAATGACCTGTAGATTTACACTGGACTGGAAAGATGTGGGGAAAGATGGAAGGAGATGGAAATATCTATTTAGACCACTCAGTCGGAGTTATGTGTTTCCCACCCAAATGTAGTGCTGGGTGGGCCACAAGCTCCGTGAATGCAGGGCTCAGAGAAGGACCTAGAGGAGAGAGACACACTGGGGAACCCCAGGCATGAAAAAGGTAGCCAGGCATAACAAGGAAGCGACATCCACAAGAGGGTCTGAGACCCCTCCTCAGGGAGAGGTGACAAGGAAAGACCAAGGTGGAGCTGGGTCAGTGGAAGGGGGGTGACAGGGAAGCCAAGGAAACCAGGGGAAGGGTTCCTAGACCTAAACACTAGTGGCTCTGGTACATGTGATGCTGCCACAATGTCAGCAAGGTAGTACAGAGCACGGTCACTGTACCTTGGCAGAGCAAAATCCAGACTTAGCATGTGAGGAGACAAGGGAGGGCTGGCAAGTGCCACCTCTGAGATGAGTGCCCGAAAGGGAAGCCAATGGGGTGGTTCTTGGGGAAGGGTGGATGTGTGATCTGCACAGGGTGTTTCTAACATGGGGAAGGTGTCTGTACTGATGGAAATAACTCAGGGAAGCAGGGTTAGGAGATGAGAAGACAGGGAGAACTCTTGAGGAGGGGAGCAGGTAAGACAGAATGGAGAGGTGCTGGACCATATACTACGGGCAGCAAACCCACATCCAGAGAGAGGATACATAGTTCTCTGCTTCTGTGTCAAGAATACCTTTAACCCCAAGGCCGCACAGACTGATGACTACACAGTTCTCCAGGCAGAACTCAGGCAGCCTCTCAGTTTTGCAAGACTGGAACCCAACTATCAGCCAAGGATGCCGGCATCAAGATCCTCCTCCAAGCTCACTGGAGTTTTTGATAAGAAAAATTCAACTCATGGTGGTTGTACTTCTTGAGGTCCCTCTTTCCTTACTCCCTGGAGGTCAGAATTTATTGGCATTTTCCAGATCATCACCACATGGCTTCTCCATTTTTACCACCTGCACAGAACCCTCACAGGGAATATCTACCACCTTAGGAAGAGCTTGACACCTCTATGGGCTCACCTGATTAGGTCAGGCCCATCCGGATAATCCTTCTCTTGCTTAAGCTCAAGTCTAACTCATGGGTGATCACAGTAAGGACCTGGGGTCCTACCTTTTCATGGGTTGCCCCTACACTTGGGGATGGGCATTATGCAGGGTGGATTCTCTGCCTGGGGAGGGAAAAGATAGAGACACAAGAGACAGGCTTAGAAACTCCACACAAGGAGGGCTGGGGATATAGCTCAGTGGTTTCGGCACCTGTCTTGCAAGTGCAAGGACCTGGGTTCAATCCCCAGTAACCACATAACAATACTGGGCATGGAGACTCACTGCCACAGCAATCAGTAACACATACCACAGTGCTGGGCGTGGTGGCTCACGCCTGTAATCCCAGCACTCGGGAGGCAGAGGCAGGAGGATTGCTGTGCTGAGAGTTTGAGGCTGAGCTCAGGGCCAGCCTGAACCATAAAGTGAGACTCTGTCTCAAAAAACGTTAAAAAAGAAAGAAAGAAAGAAAGAAAGAAAGAAAGAAAGAAAGAAAGAAAGAAAGAAAGAAAGAAAGAAAGAAACTCCACACAAGGAACACGAGGATCTACTCAGCTTTTCATGCCTACTTCTTAAGGAAGTACAAGCTCATATTCCAGGAGTGTTGGGGGTATGTGGAATAGTAGGGAAGGGGTTGAACAACTGAAAGGCTTATTCAACCTGCAGGAACAAGGCAGGAAAACTGCAAGGAAAATGAATCAACAGGGCCTAGCTGAGAAGCAGAGGATGCATGGCACAGGAGCAGTGCCAGCAGCCAAAGTGATGGAGGTGTGGCAAAGCCTGACTGCACTAGCTTCACTTGAGCAGAATTTTGCAAGAATGGAAGAGAAAGTCCAGAGGCAGCAGTAGGGTCAGAGACAACCAAGGACCCCTCTAATTCCAAGCATGGCTACTGGACAAGGACAGCCAAAGGGCAGGGCTATGGTCAAAAGAGTTTTGGAAAGAGGTGTAAAAGTAACAAATTAGAGCAGAGGACAAGCTGAAATGAAAGATAGGTGTGTCTTGGGAAAATGACAAGAGGAGAATTTATGGGGAGATGCAGAGCTCATCTCTCAGAAGAACTTGCCAGGTATCTCTGGCCAATGTATGCTAATGAGAATTATAAAATCTGAAACCAACTGAAACCACATCAAAATTGGTTCCTGCCTTATCCACACATGAATGAACACTAGGTATGAAAACACCTGTTTAGAAAGAGCCCCAAAACTCTGGAAGTACTTCTGAACCTTGAAGAAACCAAGAATGTAGCACTTTCAAGCTGGGGGAGGGGGAGAGAAAGAGAGAGAGAGAGAGAGAGAAGGAGAAAAAAATATATAGCTTTTTTACACTGGCGACCCAGCACATCGCATGGTGGCTACACTAAATGATTCATTATACTCCTGTGAACCAGCGACAACAGCACAGATCTAAAAGAAATATCTCTTTAAAAATTAAATAAAGCAAAAATTCTCCATGAGGGCTGGTGTTGCACTCCTGGCTGAGCCCTGCAATAACCACATTCTCACACTTTATTGCAGACTCCAGCTTATGCTGCATTATCTCTCTTCTCTTTCTTCCCCCGCACAGCGTACTTTATGCCGGCAGACTCTTACACTCCTTACTTAAGGCAGGGATTTCATTACAATTTGTGTCAATCAGCAGAGTTACGTGCATTTTCAACAGGGCTGTGACAATGCACTTTATGCACTGCCTTCCTTCCTCTTTTAACTTCACCCCACTCCACACCAGCTTGTTCTTTATAGTTGCAGAAGTCAAGTAGATTTAAATGGAACCCCTAGAAGTCACTATCTTATTACTGAGTTAGTGCAGTTTTATTTCATGGTACCAGAATGTAATGTTCAATGATTTTTTTAAGCAATAAAAGGACTTACTTTAAAACTTAATTAGGGAAATTTAGAGACTATATAATGTTCTACATGAACTTCTGAAAATCCTGAAATAATGCACTGATAGTCTTGAGATTTATCTCATGGAAATCCCAGAAAGGGGTTGTTGGGAGTTTCTGCAAAATCATTCTCAAGTGAACTACTACTTACTGTCTCACTGAAAGTATTCTCTGGAAACAAAACAAGAATGTTACCGTTCCTACAAGAAGCAAATCTCGTATTACTGTCCCATTTCTGGGTTCTTTGGCGAGGTCTATAAGTACCCTTGACGTTTCATTATACTGGGTTACAGTTAGCATGTCTGCTGCACTGCAAAGCTCTCTCAGGGTTTTTCAAACTAACATGATCTCATTGGGAAAAAAGGTAAAACTGTTTGAGTCATAATAGAATCTTCGCTAAGATCCCAGAAATGTATTTTCCTCAATGTTTCCCTGCAGCCTCTCCTCAGAGAGCAGTCTCTAATACCATTTCCAACCCTTTCCTTTACACAGACCCCTTCTTGGCCCAAGGCTTTATCTATTTTCATAAAAATAGATGTACTTGCCGGCATGAGATTGCCAGGGAAATAAATGTTGGCGTTGGCGATATTCATTCTGAAGAAGTAGCAAGTGGAAATGTAAGGCAATTAGAAGCGGCAGCCAGGGAGTCCAAGGCCCTCAGCTGCTGACCTAGAAGTTCCCCTGGGGACACAGACTTCTTTTGAAAGTGAGCAATCATTTTCCAAGGGTAGGAATCCCTCATGTTCACTGATGGGGACTCCCACCCCTGCAGTCCAGGCCAAGGGGCAGGTGAGAATGGCCAGAGCAAAGAGGACTTCTCCGAGCTGATGGTCCCACTCCCATGGGGCCCACACAGTTGGGAACCTGGCCTGCCAGGCTGCTCCTGCGGCACAGTCTGGGCAGTCAGGACAGTCAGTCACCTGTCGCTCTGCCTAGAAAGCCACTAGGGTATCCCACCGTGGAGGAGAAGGCTGAGGCAGGAGGTGGTTCATGAAAAGTCCATTCACCTCCTATTATTAGCATGTCATTCTAAAAATGCAAATGAGGCGTCCACGCTCTGGCCAGTGACAAAGAAGAGCGACCTCTGGTGATACACCTGGGAATCTGGGAAGTGGAGGATGTGGGACAACGCCCCCTAGTGTGCTTCAATCAGCCAACGTGAACCGAGCTGTTACAGGGTTTTTCTAGGTGGAGGCTGCTGAGAACAGTGTTCTTCAGAAAGCTGCTGGTACGCTGCCTTCACTGGCAGGAAGAAATCAAATTCTCACTACTTAGAGATAACATGTTATGTACATAGTAAGCCCAAGTGAACCAAAAATGCACTAGAATTAGTAAGTAAAATTAACAGGGATTTGGGTATAGGAAATTTAAATATATTTCTATTTCCTAGCAACACATAGAAAACAAATATTAAAAAGTACTCCATTTAGAGTAGCATTGAGAAATCAAAAATCTAGGAATAGATCTAATGAAAGCTGTGCCAGACCTGTGGGATAATATTTTTTCTCTTTTCTTTCTGCTTTTGTTTTTGTTATTGAAAAAGAAAAGACAAATACATGGAGAGAAATGCAATGTTCACGGATTAGAAGACCCTATAATCTAAAGATGTTAATTCTCCCCCAAACTGATCCATATATACACAATCCCAAAAGAATTCTGTCATGATTTTTTTTGACAAACTGTTTCCAAAGTTCATATGAAAATTTCAGGCAATCTTGAAGAGCAAACCTGGAAGGTTTACACTACCAGATAGCAACACATGCTGAAGTTTGAAGCATCATGGCGGAAGGCAGCATGATGTGAAGGAAAGGAAGAGAAAACTAGCCAGAGGAATGAGCAGACTCCCTTACTGTAACTCGCGTGATACGTCATACAGTGGGGAAAGGAGGCTTTATCCAAAGACGGGATCAGAGCAGGGCAGGGTGGCACAAGCCTGCAATTCGAGCTCTGTGGAAGGGAGAGGCAGGAAGATCGTGAATTCAAACCTGGCCTGGGCAACTTAGCACCTTAGCAAGATTGTCTCCAAATAAATAAAATAACAATGGGATTGGGGTATATTTAGTATGAAAACTATGAGTAATCTCTAGTAGCACACAAGTTAATTCACTCACTAATTAAAATAAAAGGTTAAGCCCAATAATATCCATGTGTGGGATATCTAGGTTCCCATCTCTTGTCATACACCCATACACATACACACCACACAAAAGAATTCCTGAAGCATAGAATTTTAAGGTAAAAGGTAAAAAGTTAATAAAGATTTTAGAAGAAAACAGACAATAGCATCTACAGAACTCCACAGTATGCAAAATATATCAGAAACAAAATAATCACATTCATGAAGCATAAAATATTAATAAATAGGGCCTCACTAAATTAAGAACTGTTACAGAAAGACACCAGTAGGAAAGAAAAATTGTAATCTGATGGTGGGAAAATATTTTTTTCAAAGAATTTGAACCCGGACTATGTAAAGAACTCCTACAAATTAAGTTAATAGGAGAAATACAAAAACCTCAATTTTAAATGAATAAGAGGATTAGTCTTCTCATAAAAGAGAACAAAAAAGGGAAATGTGCTTGTCCTCAATCATCAGAGAAAGACACTCTAAGACCAATAGAGAATTAGCTACATACTATTAGAGGGGCTAAACTGAAACTATTGGAAGACTTAAGTGCTAATAAGGATGTGGAGACACTAGGTTCACCAACAGAGACATTCTATTGCTTTGGCATTAGTAATGTCACTAATAAATCACTTGGCACAAACTATGACCTAGCAATTCACTCCTGGGCATGCACTCAACAGAAATGCTTGCCCAAAGATATGAATAAAAATATTCTTAAAATGATTCAGACGCTGGGCCGGGGAGTTAGCTCAGTGGTTCCGGCACCCGTCTTCCAAGTGCAAAGGCCTGGGTTCGATTCCCCGGTAACCACATACCATACTGAGTGTGGAGACTCATGTCCAGCAGCAACCAGTACCACATGCCACAATGCTGGGCATGGTGGCTCACGCCTGTAATCCCAGCACTCAGGAGGCAGAGGCAGGAGGATTGCTATGATGTGAGTTTGAGGCTGAGCTCAGGGCCAGCCTGAACTACAAAGTGAGACCCTGTCTCAAAAAACCTAACAACAACAAAAAAATATTCAGACACTAACAATCATGGAAGAAGTAGACAAATCATACATTTGCATGAAGATATTCTACTTATCAGTCAGACTAGATAAACAACAACAATGTAACTGTCTCATGTCTATAATGTTGAGTGAAGGAAGCCCAGTGCAAAAGAACAGTATCAACAACAGCAGGAACAAAACATACTGCATGATTCCACTGAGATGAAATACAAAACAGATCAACAATCTGGCTACTATCTTGATCTTAGAAGAGAGTAGCTGGAAGGAATTTCAGCTTTATTTCTTATCTTGGTTTTAGGTATGCTCACTGTGTGAAAATACATGGAACTCCACAATTACTCAGTCTGCCCTGTTCTTTTTCTGTTTTCTCAGTACTGGGGATCAAACTCAGGACCTTGTATTTGGCAGGTAAGTGCAGTGCCACTGAGCTAAATCCCCAGTCCTATGTGCATTGTCCTCTATAGATAATTCACTTTACTTTTTAAAAACTCAGCCCCACTCTTTTGTGTAGGCATCTAGTGCCTCTTTCTCAGGTAGAAAGAGCGTATACTGTATCCTTCTCTCAACAGAAGCCAAAGCCACAAGGTCATACTTATCAACCATCCACATACAGGTGTTTCAGTAAGATTTCACTTTGGAATTGCTTCACAATCTGTGTGTCTTGATATAATTTTTCACAGAGCAAATTTCCCTGAACTCTGTTCAAATCAAAGACAGTTTGAAATTTGTAAAATGTTTAGCATGCATATGATTCACGGTTAGAGAAAAAGACAAAGAAACAGAAGATTTCAGGAGCAATCTTTGAAATACCTGCCATCCTGTTATTATACTCTATTGCAAAATATCTCATGTATAAATATGTGCTGGTGAAGTAAGAAAAAAACAGCTGATTCTTACTGAGCATCTCAATGCCACCCTCAGTACACAATCCAAAGATTATGATCTTCCTCTTACAAACTTAAACATTGTTTAAAATCACAAATCTCCTCTATGAAGCTGCCTGGTCACTGGCCTAAACTGCCTGGTTCTGTACTCCTGATTCTACTTGGAAATGTCTGTCTCCCACAGTGTGAACTGTTCTGAGGGCTTCTTCTAGGGAAGACACTGATCGGTATAGATGGGTCTGTTTTATAGGAGTGTCAGAAGCTGACCACAGAGCCACCACAAGAGAAGGGGACACGCGAAGGCAGACCCGAGGGGGAAAAAGGCCGGTGTGTTCTCCTTGCTCTGTTCTCAGCATGCCCTGGTTTTTGCTGTGACATGGATGTCCACCTCTGGATCTGGACCTTCCCTCATAAATTCATTTTTCTAAAAGTTAATTTGAATTTTTTAACCACAATACAGGGAAATAAAAGACCAGTAAGACAAGAAGCTTGTCCTGTGTCTTCCCCTAGCATACACAAAAAATACATGTATTCATGTACAGTATATGTATGTGGTATATGTGCCAGTGAGTTTATGACAGTGAATGTGTGTAGGCATGCATATGTGTGTACCCAAGTGTGGCAGTGTGTATGTACATGTGTGTCTGTGTGTTATGCATGTCTCCCTCTGCCTCCCTGACACATGACTGGTGACTTTCTCAATTTTCTGCTATGTTCTTGGCCTTGTTTATGTGCAAACTATGATCAGCATTTACAGTTGTGGCAGGAGGTGTTGGTTTATAAGATAAAATGATGGCTATCCAACCAGAGAAAAGATACATAGCTTGTCTAAGGAAAAACCTATTTAGACAAGCTGCTGTGTGGAGAGGAAACCCCAGGAATTCATATTCTGGGCCCCACTGTTTGCTTAACCAGGGCCTTCCACCTTATCACAGACCAGCCATCCTCTTCATAGGCACGAAACTGATGGCCAGAGTCTAACTGGAATAAAAGTTCACATACGTCGGAGCTAAACATGACCATAATACATAGGTAGAACATGAGGCCAAGGAAAATTAGCTGAACACTACCATGTTTTGAAAGTCCTCCTGTGTTTTGACATAAAACCTCAAAATAGACAACATTATAATTCACAGTATACCACTAGTAAAATGCAGCCACGTGACTCAGATACACCCTCAGATGTGCCCTGTACCTTCGATTCAGAAGAGAGCTTCAGGACAGTCTGGGGCTGCCTCAGGGCTGCACAGTGGTAGCAGTAGCATCCCACCCACAAAGGGTAACGTCATTCTGGAGCTGGCACCTGCAGTGAGAACTTGTGCATTGTAGGGCAACTATGGCTCACTCTGCAGAAGAGGGGAAGAGGTTACAGCATCTTCCCACCCATGGCTACAATGTCTTCCTGGCATCAGCAGAACACCTCTCTACGGACACTATTCAGCAGGCTGGGAACTTGTTCCTTGAGGGTCTTAGTCATGTTTCTCTTGGCTGAGACACAATACCCAACACCTGTAACTTAAAGGAGGAAAGGTCCATTCTGGCTCAGGCTGAGAGTCCATAGTTGGCTGGCCCCAAGGCTGGGCAGCACAGCAGAGAGGCATAGCAGAGGGCTGTAAAGGAGGAGAAGCCACTCATATCATCTGGCTGAGAAGCAGAGTCCAGAGGGGCTGGGAAGGGAGACAGGAACTTCCCAATCATGTCCACACTGGCCATTTCCAGCCCAGCTTGCATCCCAACAGGAAGTCAGTTGTAAGGCCCCTATCATCCAATCACCTTCCAAAGGTCCAATCCATGACTACATGAGGCTCTAGGGAAACAACTCTAGGGATACTGACTGTAACATGTAGTAAGTCCATGTTTTGCTCCTGTATGCTCCAGGGATGTCCCTTCCAAGTTCCCTGAATTTATAGGAAGAAACTTTCTGGTCTGCAACTAATAATATTTATCAACACAACACATCTATACTGATATGCACTAAGATACCTTCAAAGAAAGACTACCTTTCTTGTTTCTTCCTCTCCCACAATAGCATCTACATTTTTGATTCTACATATACAGTTGCCTTCCTAACTCTGTGCTCCTAGTCAATTTCTTTTGGTTTCCACTGTCTACAAGGGGCCCAAGGACCTTGATCAAGCCTGCATGAAAGGCATGCAGGGTAGAATATGGAGGGACACCTTTGCCACCTGCTAAGGACACAGCTGTCACTGTGGAGGTGTCTGTTTAAGCACAGAAGCAGTACCAGGAAGCTGGTATTTTCAGTTCCTTTTAGTTTAATTTATCAGAGCAAGGTGAGATTTATATAGAACAATTTCACTATAGAAATAAATGAGGAGATGTGCCCTTGAGTCTGTATATTTTCTTCATATGATTATATTTATTTCCTGTTTTCTAAACCTCATAAAAAACAATGTAATCCAGGGCCAGGGAGTGGTTCCAGCACCTGTCTTGCAAGTGCAAGGACCTGGGTTCGATCCCCAGTAACCACATACAATTGTCTGTGGAGAATCACGCCCAACAGCAATCGGTACCACATACCACAGTGCCAGGCGTGGTGGTTCACGCCTATAATCCCAGCACTCAGGAGGCAGAGGCAGGAGGATTGCTGTGATGTGAGTTTGAGGCTGAGCTCAGGGCCAGCCTGAACCACAAAGGGAGATCCTGTCTCAAAAAAAGTCTTACAAAAAAAAAAAAAAAAATGTAATCCAGAGGCACAAGTAATATCCCACACTACCTCTAGTCATCCCGACTCAGTGAAAAGTCTTAAAGGGTATGACTGTACTTACCACAGGAAAATATGTACCTCTCACTACTCTTAGGATAAGAAGGTGGTATCACAAAATCACACACAGTTCAAGTTTCCAGAGATGGTTCAAAGCTGTTGTAAGGGAGACTTTGCAATGTTGGTTCACTGATGATATTTGGAGCTGGATAATTCTCATTTGGAGCAGACAGAGTGTCTTGCTCGGTGCACTGTCTAGCAGCATACTGGGCCTGCACACAGCAGCGGCCAGTGATTCTCTCTCCGTTATAACAACCAGAGATGCATCCAGAGATTGTCATGTTTGGAGGAGAGCAAAACTATGCCTAATTAAGAACCACTATGTAAAGCCTGGAACAATGAAGCAAACAAAGTACAGAAAAGTTGGCATGTGCTATGTGTGTGTCTAAGTTACATGCATGCAAATGTAGCTTAAGAAAAAATCAAAAAATCACCCTCTAAATCTCAAGGCAATTTTATCACTGAAACATTCAGAGTGTAAAAATGATTATAAATTTTAATATAAAGAGCTAAAAAAACCTCTTATCTTCAAATGTCACCTCTCTCTACTGGGGATTTTATAATCTAAAGAGATTCCAGGTTGTCTAAAAGACCCCTTATCCAACTTAATATTTCAAATTTAAAAGCTCTGGATTTATAGCCTTGAATTTCATTGTTTCATATTTATGAGGGTGAGTGTTATCAGCTCTGTTCTTTAAATAATCATTACTTGTCATTTTTCTGCTCAACCCTCAGCCTACGTGGTGGGCAGTTTCTTTTATCATTTGAAGAGAGTCATTCTCCACTCAAGCTTACGACAGATGGGGCTGCCCACTAAAGCTGGCTCTTTATCCCAGCTTCCCACAACTGGCTAAAATCTCAGTGCTCAGTTCTGCTGGCTCTTACACCACTTAGAAACCACCAAGAACACTTAGAAAAAGCATTCTCCTTCCCACTTTCCACCAGTCCCCCAAAGCCTCATTGAAATGATAGGTAAAACTCTACCCTGAAAGTATGAAAATAAACAGTACTAAGAGCCAACATGTTAATCTACTAAGCTGCCCAGTGATATTCTCCATCTGGAATTGGGAACCGGAAGCATTAATAGAGCCACCTGCAAGCCGGTGGATGTGCTCCAGGGCACATAGGAAATACCAAACAAAGCCAGCCTAGACGTTCATGTTTAGGATCTTTCATGGTTGCCTCTTGCTTTGCCTTTCTTCTGTGGTGCTTGGTATCACAAGGAACCAGTGGACCCAGTTTACCTCCTCTAAATCACAATCCACCTTACCTGAGAGTAGTGATGTTTTTAAAAATTGAAGGTGAGAGTTAAGGGATATCACTGTGTTTTAGAACTTTTGGAGATTCATTTTATTTTAAAAGTTTAGATGACAATTTTTTAAAGAATATTTTACAATGGGCCAGGGATTTAGCTCAGTGGTTCCGGCACCTGTCTTGCAAGCGCCAGGACTGGGGGTTCAATTCCCGGTAACCACATACAATACTGGGCGTGGAGACTCATGCACAGCAGCAACCAGTACCACATACCACAGTGCCAGGCGTGGTGGCTCACACCTGTAATCCCAGCACTCGGGAGGCAGAGGCAGGAGGATTGTGATGTGAGTTTGAGGCTGAGCTCAGGGCCAGCCTGAACTACAAAGTGAGACCTTGTCTCAAAAAACCTAAAAAAAAGAATATTTTACAATTCTCTTATCTGTCTATTTGTGCTTTTCTTTGTAGTTTCTCTGCAAGTGCGCGCACACACACACACAGTACTTCCTCTAGGTTGACAAATGTAGGCTGAGAGGGAGGCAGAATCCCTGAAGAGCAGACACACTGAGAGATCCCTTCCCCAACATAATGGACACAGGAAGTGAGGCTAGGATACAGGAAGTGAGGCTAGGAGTTCCATTGTTTGGGGCAAAGAGAATGAAGGCACCAATGAAGGCAGTTCTTAGATCCTCATAGGTAAGATTTTGGTCTTGGGAGAAAACCGAGAGTGCGATGGGCAGGGGAAGGAAGAAGAAGAGAAGAGGGGACTAGTGCGTCAGATGCAGAGCAAAGAACAGAGCAAGTACAAAGAATGGAGAGCACCCCATTGGATAAAGTGAAGGATTTATTAACTGGAAATCAGCCAGGAGAGGCAAACGAGGGCCGGGACAGAAATCTTGTGCTACCAGGTCAAGGCCTCTGACTCTCATAGTGCAGCTGTAAGTTCTCCAGTTAGGGTCTGCAGACCACATAAGAGCTTGAGCAGCCTAACCCAGGAATGAGATGAAGGTGTTAGTTCTCAAGCTTTCCCGACCCTGACTTCTGGCATCTGACAGTGATGGATGAAATCAGCATCTAGTGAATTCTCATGCTTATTAAAGTTTAAGCCTCGCTGCTCTAAACAAGGGGGAATTGCTAAAGATTATTAAGCAGAGAAGCAATTTCACTGTGTAAAAACCAAGACAACTCATTTTCTTTTAGCAGTCCAAACTGTGAGTGGTTAATTCAAAGTTGAAGTTGTTTCATGTCCTAATTCTGTAACTTACAGGTTTTCATTGCATTTTAAAATATTCAGTATTAATTACTCCAGGAATGGTTGTGCTACTATAATAGTCTCCATGTAGAAAAAACCAATATCCAGACATGATGAAAACAGCCATGGGAAATCCATTCAGGCAGGAAGGTGTGTGAAGACGCTGTCTTGCAGTAGAACCTTCAGCGTCCTATACACTAGAGTTCTCTGAAGCTATCACCTGTAGCACCTCAGCTTTCATTAAGCAAAAGCATGTAGGATCAAGACTGAGGCATCCTCAAGTCTCTGACATGAGATTAGGCAAAAGAAAACAAGTGAATTCTGAGAAAACACAGTGCCTGCCCCACTGCAAGCCTCTTCAAGGTGAGTACGGTGGCTGATACACAGCGTTCTTCCTCCTCCCACCGTGGTCACAAAACAACAGAGTGCGAGCCAGGTCAGTCATTGCTGCCCACTGCCTTTGAAAATGGCATTACAACCTTTTCCCCCAGAAGGCATTACATGTGCTACAGTGGCTCAGAACATGCTGATGGAATATTTTCCTAATTGGGCCCCTTAATCCCCACAAGTTCAGAGAAAAGTGTCAGATGTAGAGGGTTAGAGACTCACTAAGCCCGTTGGATAAAAGGGAAGCCCACGGCCAGAGGGAGAGCAAAGTATGTGTTTGACGAGGATGCTCTCACATTTCAGAACACATACTTCAGGCTGCTCACTACAGACTGGGTTTCAGTGACTTGTCACTCCTCCTCCCTGTCCCTTACTTTGGATCTGACTCAGGGGACTGATTCCAAAAAGGTTCTCAGAGGCCCACATGGAAGAGGACCCTATGCACTCTCTGCTTCACCCAGAAACAAGGCAACTGGGTAGAAATGCCAGGACGGTACAATATGTTCAGAAGTGACTTGTTACCCATTCCTATAGCTATACCGCCACATGATCTGAGGGCCAGCTTGCAATAATAGAATCTACTGATACATGATTACCAATGATGTTATAGTCTGATGATATCATAGTAGTGACATCTCGAAGCCTTGGTTTCTGACTCTTACAGTGTAGATCTAAGATGTCCCCCCAAAGTCTCATGTGTTTGGAAGTGGGGACTTTGGAAGGTGATTGGATCATTGGGCAGTACACTCATCAGTAGATGAATCTATTGATGAGCTCAGGGTTGAGTACTTCCTGAGATGTGACTGAGCAGACTACATTCCTACCCCTGAGGCTACTTCCTCCCCTTGCTCTACTTCCTGGCTGCCAAGGCTTACACATCCTTCCTCCACCTGTCCTTATACTACAATGTTTCTGCCTTGGAATCAGCCACCCCTGAACTGGACCTTCTGAAAGTGGTAATCAAAATAAACCTCTCCCCTCTAAAGGTTGGGTGTTAGGCATTTTGTTCCAGTAAAGGGACAATGACTTGTATATTATTTTAATATTTTATTCTACAAGTACTGTTTTAAAGCATGGAGAGGAACTGGAGCATTTAAAGATCCTTGATTTACCACATGGTAGCAAGTGGCAACAAGAGAAGACGTAGATGTTGGTCTCTCATTGATGAGAATGTGCATGTATACAGCGAAGGACACCTCAGAATGACCATGTTTGGCTCAGATATGTTACTTTAAATTTGTTTTCTACCATAAATATATTCTCTGCTGTCTCACACATTGAATAAATCTTTTGTCTTGTTTCATTTTCAAATTCATTTTCAAATACGCTGTTTGGCAAGAATGTTCTGATGTCTGTGCCCCAGAAATAGCACGCTAAGAAAGAAAGCATCTGTTGTAACTCTTCATGAGGAGGGAGAAATACCCCAGGAAGGACACACAGGTGTGCCTGTGTGAAGGAAAGATAAAATGAGCACTAGAGAGTGTGATGTACCTGGGGAAGAACTTTTGATAAAGTGCTGGAAGCATAAGAACTAAGACAAACCACTTATCCATGGAGAGTCAGGCAGGCACCAAATTGTAGACCAGGCTGGCTATCCGAAGAATGAAGAGGATCTCTACATGCTAAAAGAAAGGGTTCCTTGAGCTACTTAAGAATCTAAATGATAATAGCAAGCTACAAGACAATATGATTAAATCTCCTTTGCTGAAGAAACAAAAAGGCAGTAAGCATGTTTCATATATATGGACAGAAACATAGAGATTGCCCAAGAATGTTAGCAGTGATCGCCACCAGGGAGGAAGCTTGCACTAGGAAGATACACTGCCAATGGATAGCCTCCTATATTACTTGGCTTATTTATAGCTGTCAACAAATATTTCTGGATGCTTTACCTGTGCAGACCATTCTAGATACTACATACATGGCAGGGATCAGACCATGAAGCAGTACCTTCTGGTGTTACAATTGGGTGTGAGAAGAAAGTAAGAACCTAAGTCAGTCCAACTATGTTTCAGTGTTATGGACAAAACTGAAGAGTAACAATTGCAGGTGGCACTGAAGACACGCTCACCCAGCAGGGAAATGACAATGAGCATGAAACCGTATTAGACTCTGAGTAAAAGTCTTCTCAACAGGCTTCCAACAAGGGTGAAGGTCTCAGAATAAGAAGAGCTCCTTGAGCTCCAGGCTAATTTGGCTGGAGAGTCACTAATAGGGAGGAAATCAGAAAACAAGGGCTCCAAGAGGCAGATGGGAGTCCCACAGCAAGGTTGGTGTCTGGGTTGCCCCCAAACAATAGTGCTAGTTGTACTGCCCCTCAAGGGGAGTCACTCAGTAGTCACTCGGCAGGTGAGGGCACTGGAGAAATTAACATAGAGCTGGGAAGAGGACAGGGCTTTATTCTGCATGGGGTGGGGTATCAAGAGGGATAAGCAGGAAGAAAGAGGATGCAGCTTGAGGCACCTTGACATTTAGGACCTGGGAAAACTTGGCCCAACATGATGGACAGAGAAGGAAAAGGAGCAGCAAGGGGATGAGTGGCCTGGAAGGCTGGACAAGACAGTGGTTCGGGGAAGAGCAAACTGATCTACTACTTCAGGTGCTCCTGGGGGAGGCTGTGTCTTCCACTGTCTTCTGGCACCAATGGCTTTGACCAACTCGGGTTTGGTGGGAGGTGGAATATCTATGTCAGAACAGATTGAGAAGAGAATATCATATTCTATCTATGTATTTGAAAGGCTTTGTTTTTTTTCTTTTAACCAGAATTTTAATTTTTCTACAGGGCAAAGCAATGTGCAGGAAACAGTGACAGCATAATTGTTTGCCATCCAGGAGGCCTCATTAAGGGATCCCGGAACCCTCTGGCTTTGTCCTTGATCTATGGAATTCAGGCCTTACTGTGCAGCCACCAGCACTTATAGTTATTAGCTTGGTGGCAGGAATGGAGAAGCCCAGGCAAACCTGAGCAGATCATTAGAATGTCAGGCCACATTGCAGAAAGTGAACACAGAAATCCTTAATTGATACCTGGGAAGCTGATCTCTGCTTCACACTGATTGATAGATCGGGCTCTTTAATGGAGATTCAGAATATGCTTGCGTAGCCTTTGGACAACTGCCACCCCTCCTGACAAACCCATCTTTTATTTCCCCTGCAAGAGACAGAATCAGAAAGAGAAGATCTAAATTATTTAGTTGTATGGTTTGCCCATTTTCAATGTTTAAAATGCTGAAAAGGCAAACTGTGACTGAGGAATTTTGTGGAACCTCCAGCAGCTCTCAAGCAGAGGCAGGAAGGGTCTGGAGGTGGAAGAAAGTTGAGTCACTGCATAGATTCACTCACCTGAGCAGATGGTCCTCTCTGGGCCCTGTCCCTTCCTCATGCTGTAAGGACTGACCAGTTTCTAACAACATTAAATGTGAAACCCGTCAGTAAAGTGATACTTTGTGAAAATGAGCTAAAGGCACAAATAAAAGTAGAAAAGGCCCAGCTGGAGGAGGTGGTGATGGATTCAGGATGCTCCAGCATTAACATCACACTGACACTGACACACACACACACACACACACACACACACACACACACACACACACACACACACACACACACACACCTCCTCAGCATGGACCCCAATCTAATTTTTAAAAATAGATGCCAACCTTTACCTATCATCTAAAAATTAATTTGAAATGGACTAGAGACTTGAATATAGAAGTTGTGATTATGAAACTTGCAGAGGAAACCATGGAAGAAACCTCTCACACCTTGGAGGAGGCAAAGATATCTTAGTCAGGATGTCAAAAATGTTTATCATAAGAGGAAAATTGACTTCATCACAATAAATGTCTTGAAAGACATCATTAAGAAAATGAAAAGACAAATCATAAACTGGAAGGAAATATTTGCATCATGTGTAGTGGCAAAAGATTTGCTCTTTATATGAAGAACTCCTATAATGCAAGAAGAATACTCAATCTTAGGAAATGAGCTAAAGATTTTAAGACATTTGCAAATAAAGACACACAATTATCAATAAGCATATAAGATGTTCAATATCTTTAGTTAGCAAGGAAACGAATGACATTAATCGTCACATACTAAATGTTCCAAATTAAAAATGCCATGGTATGAAGTGTTGACAAAGTGTGGAAAACACACACTTCATATGTTGCTATTGACTCTGTGAAGTCATGCAGTTCACTTCAGCAGCAGTTTGACAATGTCTCATGGAAAGAAACATATGTTTAGCATACAGCTCAGCAATTCCACTCCTATAGATCTAGTCTTATTACCAGCCCCCAGAAAAAAGAAAAAGATAAGACACACATACATATATATGTAGTGTTGTGTGAGAATATTCATAACTCCATGTAGCACAATGTGCTACAATCACATGGTGGAATACTACACGAAAATGAAAAGGAACAAATGGATGTTACAGAAGGAACAGCATGTTCGTGAACCTGGAGGTCAGCTAACACATAGTGTATCTTGGCACAGAGTTGAGACAGAATACAGAGGAGATTGCAGGCTACAGACAAGACTGGAAGGAAATGCGAGAGATTGCTGGGGAAGAGAGTAGATACAGAAAAGTTTCAGGAGTGCATCAGTAGAACTTGATGGCTGATATAGTTTTAATTGTCTTCACTCCTACTCTTTCTTTTGGATTCTGTCACTCAGTGCATAAGCACAGAATTCTTTACAGCCCTGATTAGAGGCTACGAATGTTGAAACAAGACGAGGTCACAAAGGCACGAGAGACCACCCTCCAAGCTGCCTTGAAACGATCCTCTTCACTCTGCCAGCTGTCAACCCGCTCAGCCTACGTTACCCGACCTGTTCCTGTTCCTGTAGAACACTGGAGAGACTTGATCAGACGCTTATGGGCTCCTCCCACATACTCAACTTCTGTGGCATTCCCTGAGCTGCTGCCCTGATAAACACGCCAGAAAAGAGTGATAGAGAAGAGTAACTCACCCTACTTTTCTTAATCTGTCCTGGCCCATTAAGATCCCTAAGAACTTACTGTGGTCCTCACCCATTGTCACCAGCCCTTGGTAGAGCTGGAGCCATACAGTGCCATTTGCCCTGCCCTTACCCCTACAGCTCTGGGGCTACAGTGACAGCCCTAGAAGTGGCCTCTGGTACTCCTGTGCCATGTATCACAGACTTAGGTACCTAATTCTATCCTGAGTAGCTTTCTTAGAAGAGAGAAAAAAATAGTAAAATATTCTCCTGGTGTCCTTTTTAAAAAGACATCCCAGTGGGCAAGGCTATGGGAAAAAATGAGAATTAAGTTGTGTCTTATACTGGTACAAATCCCCATTATGGAGTGCAATCATGATGTGTATATGTAATGTACCAATAAAGATTTCAATAAATAAAATAAAAAATAAAAGACATCCCATTGTCTAGCCACATGGGAATTAATAGCTTTAAATGCCAAACCCACTGAAAGCAGATATTTAGAACAAAACCTGCCTTGTCCACCAGCTATGCCACCCCACAGGTTATGATTTAGGCATCCATCAGGCCAGGATAGCACCACACCCTTTGCCTGCATGCCCCTCGGTCTCTGCGCCTTTTCTGTGTCTTCCTCTGCCAGACCTGTAATTAAGCAACTCTTTCAGCACACCATCTCACTTGCACTTGGCATGTGAGCTGGTCTTTGGGAGGAAAGCGGTCATCAACTCATGGATGTGCTTATTCAGTGGTGGCATTTCTAAGCTGATTTAAGCAGCCTGTCACAACTGAGCGAGTGTAATGAGTTTACAGGAGATTGTTCCCATCTGTGGCATGGGGCGGGAAGGGCAAGGGGACAGGTAGAAAGCAGGGAAGTCAAGTCTCCTGTTCTTCCTATTCTTTCTTTCTTTCCTTCTTCCATTCTCTCTCTTCCTTTTTCTCCCTCCCTCCTTCCCACCCCTTCACTGGCATTTCCTCCCCCACACACACACATTCTCCATCTCTGTCTCTGTCTATTTCCCTCCCTCTTCCAATCCACTGATGAATTGGTTTTTGCTCATCTGTCAGTGAGCTGTCTCTGTCTTCAAAGCAAGACTGCATAAAACACTCGCTGTGAGAATCTCCCCGCTGTTTGTTGACAATAACTTAGGAACTGGAAGATGTTTCTTTGGGGAACACTAGGCCTCAGCTCTAGCTAATCTGATATTTTCCTCACCTTGACTATTTCTGGTAAGATCTCCTTCCACAAGAAGGAGAACTCTCTGTGCACTGCAAAGATAAGGATGCTGGCCTGCTAGAGTTCTGCTCCTGATCAGGCAAAGCTGGGAAGGCTCACAACAGCTCCTCCAGTGGAAGGGCAGCCGATGGGGAGAGAGCACACAGGGCTGGGTGGGGCTGCAGGCACTGCTTGGAAATATCTAGCAGCCACCACTGTCTACCTGCCCCTCAACTTGGTAGGTTTCTAAGTACTTTGCCAGAAGCTGCATATACACAATTAGGTGGATTAGACAAAGTGGTAATAAGGGATTTGGACACTAATCCCCTTCTACTTGTTAATATTAATTAAAGTGCTTTTTTTTTCCTCATTAGGCAGCAAACACTATTTCAAAAGGTGGAAAGAGAGGATGCAGTTAGGTAGGGTAATATTTAGTTTATTTTTTCCATGTAAAAAAAATGGGCCAAGGATTTAGCTCAGTGGCATAACACATGCCTCACAAGTGCAAGATCCTGAGTTCAATCCCTAGTACCACAGAAAAAGAATACTCCATGTTAAAAAAAGTTAAAGTTGTCGGATGTCAACTTTGTGAGCCACATGAAACACACAGAGGAAGAAGGAGGATAATTTCACTTTCCATTATTTAATCAGAAAATTTTGAAATTCTATCACAAAAATGTATAAATTGTGTGTGTATGTGGTCTTGTGTATGTATATGCGTGTATTACATGAGAATTTGACTGTTGGTCACTGCAGTTGAAGTATTAGGATTAAGCCAGAGAGAGCCCAGTTATGGTAACCTTCTCCCATGGCGTGCGTGCATGTATGAGTGCATGTATCTGTGTGCACATGTGGGAAAGTGGTGACTGTTCTTGCGGCCAAAGAGCCTGCAGGTTGCCACAGATCCAGGGCCACAGGTCGAGTGCAGCTTTCCGAGTTGCACAGGTCTTGAGTGTCTCTGGGGAATGCTCCGCAAACACTTGAGGTCGACTGTTATCATCCCAGGGCCTGAGGGAAATCCACCATGTTTGTGCTGCATGCAGAAGCCAGTGCTGTGCGCGAGGAGGAGACAGGGATAAAGACAGATACAGTGGGGAGCTGTTGGTGCAAACGTGGAAACCGGCCAGTCAAGTGAGACACAAATACGTGTAAGATGTGGGAGAGTACAGGACTAAGCAAACCTCCCTCCCACCTCAGGAGCCATGAACATGAAGTCTTTAGAACTCCAGATGGAAAGCCTTGCAGATGCCTATGTCCCCCTCTCCACCCAAATTAGAAATGTATAAGAACTACACATTTGGTAACATGAAAAGATGAAATATGTGTATCTACCTCCTCAAACATCTGTGTGTATGAGTATATAGAAGATATACCTGCATGTATGTGCATGAAACTGTGTTTGTGTGTACATGAAATTGTGTACATTTCTTCAGGCATGTGTATATATGTAAATATGTATGTGTGTTCCTTTGGTTATATCTGCACATATTCATATTTGTATAAATATATGTATTTGTGTGTGTAAGCATGTCCAAATGGGTGTATGCATGTGCAAGTGTATACACTCTTGCTGTGTGTATCGTGTATGCTAGTGTGTATGTATGCATGTGGATGTATGGGTATTTTATATGTATGATTTTTTTTGTATATGTACATTTCCTCAGGTAGATAAGTGTGTAATTTTTTATATATGCATGTCTCTCTAGGTGTATGAATATATGTGGACCTGTATGTGTGTTTACATAGAAACACACTGGTCATGGGTTCAAGTGTGTGTGCTCACTCATATTTCCTCAGGCATGTGTGGGAGTTGATGCCTCCTCAGACACAGGGATAAATGCTGTTCCTTGCCTTCAAGGACACAAGGACAAGGCTATGTTTCATCTTAATCTTCCTTCTCAGAGCATCTTATGATATATAACTTCAACAATCAGTTTTCTAGTTTCCCATCATTTTGGTGCATTTATGTACCAATTACTGCATTTATATTTACATGACTCTTTAAATTTTAATAGACTAATGTGGTTTTTCTACTTACACCCTACAATTCAGGGATGGATAAAGTTCCACACTCAAAGGCTCTCATCAAACAGACTTTTTTCCCTGAACCAAGAAGAATCAGCAGATTTCCTGCCTGGCAACTGGGAAGACACAAAGCTGAGGTAGAAGATGCTAAGGTGGGGCACCACCCTCCCACACAAGAGGGCTTGGTGCACCCTGCTGCTCACTGAGGTCAGCGATAACAAAGTACATACTGCTCGATGGTTACTCATACCCCCAGAGCACGAGCAATTACCACATAAGAACTTCATGCTAGGAAAAATCTGGGGATATTCAAACAGCCATATGTTTGATGTTTGTTTATGTTGCTCTGTGTGTCCTTTTAAAAGCCATTTCCTCCACATATGTGAAAAGAGCCTGCCATTCAAGGAGACCTAGGATCTAGATCCAAGCAAAGACTCTTCTCAAATCCTTCTCATTCTAGCACCCCTGCCCTGAGTCACGTCTCTGAACAGAGGCACCACATCATCATCCTAACCACCTTTTCTGGGTTCTGAGTTGCTATATGTACTTCTTGCAACTCTTCACCAGCCACTTTGTCATCTAAGCAGCTGAGCACGGTGTTGATACCATGAAAGCTGACATACACCAAGTGGCTGCTTTGACCCAGTGCTGAGCCTTCCAAGGACCATCTTGCCTCCTATCTCTTACCCATACAGGGAAGCAGGGGCTCACTAAGAGGCAGCCAGTATAAGAGACTCCTGTGGTCACCCAGCTGCAAAAGGGCCTGGCCTGGCTTACACACTTTGACACACTGAGCAGGCCCAGGAGCACACAGCCCTTTGGGTGGAGCAGGGCTGTCGATGCTCAGAGCGCAGTCATTTTCCTGGCTTGGCCTGGGCCCATGTCAACACAAGTGCTTGGAAGATGTCCGGTGATATAGTAACTTTCCTCATTGCTATGGAAATACCCAATGGCCACAACCCGAAGGAAGAGAGCTGTATTATGGTTCATGGATTTTAGAGAATTCAGTCAATAGACTTCTGGTCCCAAGGCAAGAAGGGCATGGTGAAAAGGTCTGGCAGAGGAAACATGCTCATGTCATGGCAACCAGGAAACAGAAAAGGACGAGGCTGAGAGGGAGACACACCCTTCCAGGTCACAGTCGCAGTGTACTGCCTCTTCCAACCAGGACCCACCCTGCAACATCACCTTCAGCTATGGATTAATCCACTGGGGAGTACAGCAACCACATAATCCGGTACCTCCTGGAAGTCCCACCTGTGAACACCTGATCCTTTTGGGAGACATTCTATATCTAAGCCATAGGAATGGGTGGGCACATTTGCTCTGCTACTAGAAGTAACTGAACCCCTGTAAAGGCAGGATAGGCCTTACCAATGGAGTGCTACAGTGTTTTTTTGGAAGGCTTTTGGTTTTCATTCATTGTTCTTCCT
This sequence comes from Petromus typicus, assembly GCA_004026965.1. NCBI lineage: Eukaryota > Metazoa > Chordata > Mammalia > Rodentia > Petromuridae > Petromus > Petromus typicus. The sequence continues at coordinate 77,388 of PVIR01001207.1, read as the reverse complement.
TAATTCTACAAAAGGAATGGTGAAGTACACAATTGGTAGATCTTTGATTTGATGAAACACAGTAATGTCTATCTGCCATGTTATTGAAATACACTTGAAAAGGGCAAATTTAAAAAATTGGAATAAGCAGCAATTGGTGATATGAGTGACATAGCACCCACAGAATGACAAACTGGAGAGAGGGCTGCTTTCTTCAAGCTGAGTTGGGGGTTGGACAGACTGAGACAGAGGATAAAAAGACATGGAGAGGCAGAGGGAGGATGAAGAAAGAGAGAGAGAGACTGAGAGAGGATGGGCAAGTTGAGGGTCAGGCAGGGGACAATTTTGCATCTATTACCTAAGAACCTTTTCTGGAAGTGAAGAGCTGGCCGTCATCAGGTCATGTGATATCCTGGATGAAAAAATATCTCTGAGTTTACTCTAGGCTGTCCCACCTGCTTGCTATGTATATTTAAATGAGCTGTTAAAGCCCTCCATGCCTCCGCCTCCTTATTGATGAAGGAGATTAATGGCTGTACCTACCTTCTAGGCTAGTGGGAAGGTGAGATGTAGTCACACTGCTCTGGGTCTCCACCATTCTTTGACAGTATTAAACCTGTGTGTCTAGGAAAAGGATCTGATACATCTTCCAGGCCTAACAGGCCTCCAAGACTATGACTGAGTCAATACAAATGGTGGGATCTGGAGGAGACATTTGCTGGCTGGCAAAAACCACACACAGTAGTAGGTAAGGGAAGGGCAGGGACCAGCAAGGACTACTTGACATTGGAGGCTGTGTGCGGATTGGCAAATACACCCAGAGTCATAGAGGGTGAGTGAGCCTGGAGCCAGTGAGGAAATCACAGGGTAAGCTTGAGAAGGGGCACTTGTTCACACTATTTGGACATGGCTCTTCTTGTTCAGATCCTTCATGATGTCTGTACTTCCACCCACCTCGTAGATTCCTTGCCGGGGCCAGTCTCCATCCAAAAACAGATGTGGAGGAGCCATGTGGCCTCTCAGGCTTTTTACCTAACTGACCCCCAACCGCTAGGGAAAACTGGACCGAGGGGGAAATACCAGCCTCTGCATCCCCCGGGTATCACCCGAATACCCTTTCTTCAAGCAGTATTTCCACAAAACGAAAAGAAAAGAAGAACCCTTCAGGTAATTTGTCGACTATTTTTGCCTCAATTGTTTGACTATCCCACTTCCTCATTTTCTTTTTCAGACTTGATCTTTAAAAGAAAAAAAATGAACTCTTAGAAATGCACTTTTTCAAAAGATAGAGCAAAAAAAACCTGCTTGAACAAAAATTTCTCTTCCTTCAGGGAGAATCCCAGCCCTGATATTGAAGACCAGAAGATAATCCATAAAACCCAAAACTGTGCATGGGAAGGCATGGTGTCTTTCTCTTTGCTCACATCCCTGAAAAAGTTAATTCAGATATTCTTTTTCCCCTAGAAACCACAGATAGTGTTTTGCACATCTCCCAACATCTTAAGGTTCAGACACACTGAAATTCTGAAAATAGACACAGATTTTACTGAGACAACAATTTATCTATACTTCCTTGAGAGATAGACCAAGCTTGAATTTCTTTAGCTGCATGGATCCATGTTAATAAGAACTGACAGTTTAATCAGGTAAGATAAGGCACATTTTCATAATAGGGCACAAGAGGCATGCATATTTTTCCACTAATGGATCTCGGGATTTGGTCGCAGAGCCCCTGCATCAAATGTAGAATTTCATGCCAATGTACCCTTTTGAACTGATGCTACAACAAGAAAGCTCAAAAAAAGTCAAAACTAGATCCAAATGACATACCACAATGACAAGGTTTGTACATATTAAAATAACTCATTTTCTAAATGAATATTCCTTTATGTCTCCATTCATGCTAATCACTTAGTGGCCATTTTTAACCTTACAGGGAAGATAAATTAAAAAAAAAATAGAAAGAAAGAAAGAAAGAAAATTCATTTAGAAAATGGCTTCCTATTATTCCAAGCAGAACCAGAATCAGGCCAAAAGTCATGAATATAAATGACTGTGTAAAACCTCCAAGGAGCATGTGCTTTAGTTGGGAAAAATAAAAGTTGAGATGAACATCTCAGTCTCCTGTGCTTCTCTTCCAACTCCAATACAAGTCCAGGGTCCTCTTCTGAGACACACAAAGCCTGGGCCTGTGGGGAGCTTTGGTCCAAGGACCTGCAGACTGCAAAACAAAGTATTATTCCTCTGGGTCTTGTTATAGAGGACCCTTGAGGATAACTGTCACTTGGAAACCCCTCAGCCCAAGTGAGAATGGACTATATAAATGGTTCAGGAAAGACACAAAGGAGAGGGGGAAAGATGCATGAATCCTTCCAGCCTCCAGCCCCAGAGAATGTGCCAATGGCCTTTGTATCTGATACAAAATGGTCTCTGAGGTTCCCTGTTGGTACCTCCTGACACCTGTAATTTTCAAGATGACAGAAAAGTGATCAATGTAGTACTAATATTGTGATTAAAAGAATAATTATATCCTTTGAGACTTGAAATGATATTAAAAAGATGAATAAAAGATTAATCACCCTTACCGGTTATAATCAGTACAATAAATGATTTTGGTCTTAAAACACTTCTGGAAGAAAACACAGGCTATTACTATGACACCCACTGGTCAGGGCCGGTTCTAGTGAATGGCCACTGAAAGGCCACACATCAGCTGTGATCTGTGAACGTGACCCATGGAAATCAAGGTGGAGGAAGCCATGACCCCACAACTCTTGCACTAGATGTATCTACTAAGTGAGCCCCCTATACATGCCACCATGATTTCTACCTTGTATGTAGTGACTCTTCAATGGGCCTGAGCCTGCTGGAGCATGGTCAGGGTAGGGGAAGAACACTATATGGAATTCAGGGACACATTAGACCGAAAGCATCAACAGCATCCCAGTCTGTCCCCTGACACCAGTCTATCCTGAGAGCCTTGGAACTGTAAGTGCACCAGCAGCCTGGAAATTCTCTGAAATCGTTCAGAAGTCTTTCTCCCACTGTCTTGACCTCTTTTATGGAACTAATCTCTTTAGCAAACAATCATATCTTTGGCTTCACTTCTCAAATTCTTTCACTTTTTACATTGTCAGGTTGCAAATATTCCAAATCTTCCTGTTTCACTTATCTTTTAATTATGTATTTTATCTTTAAGTCAGTTCTTTCTCCTTATATTTTAAAGTTTAAAGTAGCCACGGACCTGTATTTTCCTTAGAAAATTCTTCCACCAGATATCTCTATCTTAAATTCTACCTTCCAAAGTCCTGGGACATGGATATAATTCTGTGAGTTTCTCTGTGGCAGTATAATGAGGTTGGCTTTTACTCCATTTTCAAGTACTTTGTTCCTTATTTCTACTACTGCACTGAAATGACCTTTGCTATATGTATTTCCAAAATTTGGATCACAACCATTTGGGTTATCTCTAAGCAATTCAAGACTCTCCCAATATTTCTCTTAGTCTGAGGAGAAATGAGCCCTCACCAGAATATCCTCAAACCTCTATTCAGGGCTCTGTTCAGTCTGGGGCTTTTCTAGAGTGTGCCTTTAAATTCTTCTAGCCTCTAGCCATTATCCAGTTTCAGCCACTTCCACATTTTCAAGGGTTGGTTATAGCAAAAATCCAATTTCTTTACCAAGTTTCTGTCGTGCATGCATGTGTGTGTGTGTGCATGTGGAGAGGTAATTTGTAAAGAGAAGAAACCTGCTTCTCTTTACTTCTCATAGTTATAGAGGCTGAAAGTCCAACACCAAGGAGCAGCCATGTGGCAGAAGGGCTTCCACACTCTACCTTCCCATGGTGGTGGGTGGAAGGGCAGAAATATATGAGAGAGAAGGGAGGAGAGGAGTGATCATGCCTTTATAACAATCCACTCCTGTAATAACTAACCCATCCCCATGCTAAGGTCACCCAAGAGGGCCCTGCCTCCGGCTACTGCACTACCGATTGTTTCCAACACATGATTTCATGTCTTCCATATCTCTAAGGGATATGTCAAACTGTAGGCCCTACAGCTCTTAACAACTCATGGATGAAACTATTGCTAAGGAACATTGCAAGACATTATTTGCTTTCCCAACTGAGTTGATATTTGAATTAACAGGTATAAAAATAATGGTAGCTATAGCTGCTGGCCCTTTGACATGAGTTAAGGCTGTGGCTTTAAACTCTGTAACAGTCATCAAATACTTCACTACCACATGTTCAATGCCAATGTCACTCAATAATATTCATGATAAGTAAGAAAAATGATTGACTTCATTACATAGCTACCATTGAGTAGGCACCCTTGACTATACCATGTGACAAGAAGAGAAACTCACATTAGCTATAGCATATTAATTATCTCTACGAAAAACACTGGTGCAACTGTCAATTGCTGCCACTACAAACTTAACCAGGCACAGTTTCTATGAAACATCATTTTAAGTTGAAAGAACTACTGACAGACCAACTACAGTTTGTCAGACGTGAGTATTCGGAAGACTTTTTTTTTAAGAAACAAAGTGGGCCTGTCATTTTTAGAGAACCATGATAATCTTACTTGTCAGTGATCAAATTTGAACTTTCAAGTAAAATTAGAATTTTGAAAGCTTGTATATGCCTCCTCAAGCCTGACAACTTCTAAAACTTAGTGACTCTTCTGATGAGTTTGCTGATATTATTGAATTCCTTTTATATTGGAAAATAAAATGTGTCAACATTTTGAAGATCTGTATGACTCATGGAATCAATAGTTTTCAAATCTCTAATGCACAATATCACAAAATTACACATGGATAAAAGATCCATTAGCAATGTAAGAACAACCAGTGGGTTTAAAGTAACAAAGTAAGAAAAGTTAATTTATACTTTTCAAAAAGACCAATACTGGGCCGGGGAGTTAGCTCAGTGGTTCTGGCACCTGTCTTGCAAGTTCAAGGACCGGGGTTCGGTCCCCGGTAACCACATACCATACTGGGTGTGGAGACTCACACCCAGCAGCAACCAGTACCACATTCCACGGTGCTGGGCGTGGTGGCTCACGCCTGTAATCCCAGCACTCGGGAGGCAGAGGCAGGAGGATTGCTGTGATGTGAGTTGGAGGCTGAGCTCAGGGCCAGCCTGAACTACAAAGCGAGACCCTGTCTCAAAAAACCTAAAAAAAAAAAAAAAAAAAAAAAAAAAAGACCAATACTATGTGATTCCTCTGATGTGAGGGACTTGGAATAATCAAAATCATAGAGACATAAAATAAAATGATGTTTGCCAGGGCTGAAATGAGTAAAGAAGGCAATTTATGGTTTAGAGGGTAAAGAGTTTTAGTTGTACAATAAAAGACAGAGTACTGGAGATGGATGGTGGTGGTGGACACACACCATGGCTGTTTTATCCTATTGTGATATGCCTTCAAGTAGTTAAGATGGAAAATTTTATGTTAAGTGGATTTCACTGAAACATGGGAAAGAGAAAACATTCTTTGTCAAGTTTTGTTGTGGTAGGAAAGAATATCCACAATTACTTGATAAAGCTTTCATACTTTTCCTCCCTTTCCAGCTGGCTGTTTGCATAAAATCTAATTTTTTTCCACATAATTTAACTGAAACAAGGTATTGCAACAGATTACATGCAGAAGTGGATATGAGAATATGTTCATCCAAACATTAAAGAAGTATATGCATAAATATAAAACAATTCCAGGATTTTTCATGACTTTTTGTCTTCAAAAGTTTGTTTTTTAAAAAAAAATAAAAATGTATTCTTTATATCAACACAAATAGGTTTACTTCAATCTATTTATTATAAATTGTCATAGGTCTCCTTTGAGGCCTCTACTTAAAAGGATTCCCATGGTCCATCAGACCCAGATGGACCTCAGAGAGGGCAAGTACCTTCTGCCAGCCTCCCGGGTTGGGAAGAGTTCTAGGCACACAGTAGGTACTTATTAAGTAACTATTGGATGAGTGAATTTTTCTCCATGTGTTAGGTTCTTCAAAATACTACAGAATGAGAATATATTTCCCTACCCATTAACTTAATCCTTAGCTATAATCAAATCTCTAGTCCCCAAGTTAACAAAACAAAAAGTAGACACATAGCCAGTTAGCACAGAGAAAAGCTCAGATGAAGCTCCACGTGGAAATCACACAGAAGAGTCCACCATTCAGCACTTCACTACTGGAGGTCTGGTTGTGAAGTTTATTTTGTTTTTTTATTTCTCTTTTATTTGATGTGAGACAGTTTTAAATGAAACAATTTGATTTGGATGTAAATCACATGTAATTCATCCACTTGAAGTGCATTAATCAATGGCTTTTAGTATATTCACAGTTGTTCAAACATCACCACACTCTAGTTTTAGAAAATTTTCATCACTCCAAGAATTACATCCTTTAGCAGGCTCTTCTATATATTCTCAGACCTTAGCCACAGACGACCATCAGTCTGCTCTCTGGCTCTATAGATTTCCTTATATTTGGACATTTTGTATAAATAAGACCATAATGTATAATCTGTTGTGTCTGGCTTCTTTTATTTAGTATAATGGTTTTAAGACCCATCCTTATAGTTGTATGAATCAGTACTATGTTTATTTTTATTGCCTGATAATATGCCACTGTATACATAGGCCATGTTTTATTGATCCACTGATTAGTTGGTAGTCATTAGAGCTGTTCCCACTTTTTTATTCTTATGAGTAGCACTGCTATGAGCATTTGCACGAAAGTTTTATGTAGAGATGTGTTTTCATTTCTCTTGGGTAGAATTCCCAGGTCAGATGGTAACCCTACATTTACCCTTTTGAAGAGATGCCAGCTTATTTTCCAAAGCAGCTGCACAATTTTACATTTCCACCACCACTCTACGAGGATTCTAATTTCTTCACACCCTGTCAACACAAATTATTAACTGTCTTTTTAATTAGAGCTCTACATTCATTTCCAAACTTCCCCAAGAGAGGGGACTTTTGTTGAAGGTAGCTTCAGTTAGCTGTCTGAACTTCTCTCTGAAGTGATGACATCTTAAGGGGTTATTCTCGATCTACTTTTCCAAAATCTGACCTTTCTGGAGTTTTCCCTAAGCTCACAGATGCATAGCAGTAGTGACCCTACGTAGCACTCTATGTATACTCCAGACAAATTCCACACATGGATTCTATATGCTCTAGAGCTGTTCTGTTCAAGATGGGTACCACTAACCACATATGGCTACTAAAGGATGAATTAATTAAGATAAAATGAAATTAAACATTTTGTTGCTCACTTACACTAATCCATTTCAAGTGTCCAGCAATCACACAGGGCTATCATATTTTACAATGTGAACATAACTCTTTCCACCTTTATAGAAGATTCTACTGGACAGTGTGGGGTAAGTGAGAATTAACTGGAGTGGCTTTGTCTCCAGACCTTCACTCACTTAAATCCACTCATGTCCCCATGGCTTATTTTGTCTATTACCCAGAGAATCTCAGAACTCTTGGAGGTCCAGACAAAGAGATGATGAGTGTATTCTTCATGAGAAATGCAGGCTATTAGATTTCAGACCACTGAGGTGGACTAAAGTATTTTCTACTCAGAAAAATATTAAAACTATTATCTAGACTTTTCAGAATCCAACCACCCAAACTCTAATATCTGGGATGAAAAATATTAAATATCTAAAGTGATTTGTTTCTGAATTTTTTGTGAAGGATTTCCAACATTCTTGCAAACCAAAAAAAAAAAAAAAAAAAAACCATTTGCTGCATATGCACGGGTAATAATTAGCAGTCAATTAACACTTCCGTTTTAAGCATGTTAGAAATGTTAACTAAGCCACTAAAAGGAGAAAACTTGCTCTCACAGTAGCAAAGGCATGTTAATGTGACAGCAGAGTCAACCTTGAAGTCCAGGGGCTAGTATCTCATGAGGCATACCAAATGTTGGATTTCATACACCTTTGACTACCATTATTCAAAAAGTATATTCATCTAATTTCTTGAAAAGAAGGCAAACAATTTTTATATAAGCTATGAATAAGCACAAGACTTATTTCAAAATTACAACTCTATACTTTGCTACAAGTTAAATGACATCTAAAGACCAAAACTACAGATGATCATTTTAATCCACTGACACAGAAGTTTCCTATTACCAATTTGAATTGGTAATAGGAATTCTAAACTACATGAAGCAGTTTAGAAGTCAAATTCTCCACAGAGCTCTTTTTCACCTTTAAATTACTATAGACAAATGAGCTCTTGATAGGTCTTGTTTTAAAGAAGCAACAAGTAACTTCTCCATCTGAATAAATTAAATTCACAAGTGACCTCCAGGTAAAGACTAAAAGGCAGAAGGAAACTCTTCCTTCTGGTTATGAACCTGGTCTAGTATGAGCCAAAGTTTTTAGTGTCTTACATCTTAACAAAATACACAGTACTTTGGGCAGGGTGTCTTCTGTGATGACTGGGTGTCACCCACATGTTAGGGAAATATTGGTTGGTAGCCCAGTCCTCCTTCAAAGGAAGCTAAGAGTCAAAGGACTTCATGGAAGCTGAGTTTAATCTTCTTTAAAGACTTACGTTTATCCTCATGAATAATGTGGAAGATTATATGTTTCCATCACCCTTCTAACCTCCTTGTGTTGCAGGTCCCCAGACAGCAGCAAAACATTAGGAAAATTCAATATAATACCCAATCTAACTCAGAAATAAGATATAATCTGAAGTTGTTTAGAGTCGGAGAAATCTGGCTTAGAAAGAAATCCACAGAAATTGAATAATTCACCCATGCTCGCTGGGTTGGAACAAGAATCAAGACATCTTGTCATCATAAAAGAAATTAAAACAGCCATAAAATGTGGTAAGTTCCTTCAAAGAATGTCCCAAGGTCAAAAATATGCCTAGCCTGCCTGTACTCAGTATATTTCTAGAAAGGCTATGAGGCCTTATATTTTCTGCCCAGTGTGGAAGTTAAGCAATCGAAACTGGGTTACTTGCTAACCCTCCCTTACCTGAGGACTGAGGTCAGTAAGTTGGTACAGACATGAGGCACTGGGGATCAGAGACCAGTCATCCCATCCTACACGTGATCTGTAATCAACAGCAAATCCTCCACCATGGTATTCTGTGCCTAGTTAAATCCTTTAACCCCAGAGAAGGCTCATCAGATTTGAAGAATATCATTGAGTAGACAGGGACATTATCCTTCAAGTAGATATTACAGAACTAGGAAAAGCTTGAAAGTTGAACTGGCCTCTGTTTAATCAATGCACATGCTTGAAGAATATCTGAAATTGTCTGTGAAATGTAGCAGCAAAAATGTCCTTTTTTTATGCCAATTATTAGGCTCCATTGTGTATCGGTTCACATTTAGGCATAACAAAGTGCTGGAAAACTCAGTATCCACAGATAAAATGGATGTATTTTTCATGATTTTATTTCTCATACTTATTTCAAGTGACCCAGCATTTGCTAGATGCTTCTTCAGTCCTCTGTGCTTTGCCTTCAGCTAGAAACATCTGGGTCTCTGAGGGGGATGTCCAGTTTCTCTCATACTCCCTGTATCCCTCCCTTCGGGATGCCAGATAGTGTGTAGGCACATGAGGTCCAAAGTTCCTCGAAAACTAGAAGAGGGCCAGCTCTGCCTCATAGGAATTTTCCAAGCTTTTATTTCTATCTCATTTGATTACATCTCTTTGGCGAGAGCAAATGACCAGGTTTGATTCAGGTTCAGATGAAACATCCAAGGGTGCAGCTAGAAGGAGGCACAACACATAGGAAGCTACTTCTGCAATAGTCTTCCCTCAGTTGCCCCAGTTGAGAGATGCAAAGCAAAGTCTCTCTCTCTATTAAAGGGGCCACAGAGAACACTGGTACAGTGTTTGAGGCCACACTATTATGCTTATTAGTAGAATTTCATAATGTGACTTCAGCAACCATTATCTACGAGAAAAAAAAAAGACTTTGAAACAAGACTATACAAATAGGAAACCTAAATACATGGGTCTTATTCAGTTCACATTTTCAATGTTCATATATTTTGCTCTAATCATATCTCTGTTGTACTTTCTTAATTTTTCTACTTACTCAGTAAATGTCTTTTTTCAGCAACTATGATACATAGGGTATTGCAGAGATCAAAAACTGAGTGAGGATATGATCTCTACCTCAGTGTGAGTAAAGTCTGTACTCAGATCCCTACAGTACTTACCTTAGAAGACAGGAAAAGCATTAGAGGGTTAAAGGCATTAAGGGATAAAGAAAAGTCCAAATGGCTCAAGACTAGGCTCTGTGTAGATTCCATGATCCATAATTATTATATCTTCAGAGATTCTCCAAGCAGTTTCTGAATGGTTCCAGTTTGACCATGTGCTAGGGTATTCCCATCAGGCCACCAACATCCTCACTGATGTCTGAGATCTAAGCATCAGTGATAGGGGACTTGAGTGTGTCCTGGGCTAGCAATCAGTGTAGCATTCTCTGGGACAGCCTGATGTAGTGCTGATCAATGTCTTGGGCACAGTCAGCATCATTTTTTGCAGAGGAGTTGGCTTTTTTTTTTTTAATTTTTTTTTAGACAAACTCTTACTCTTGTAGTTCAGACTGGCCTGGGCTCAGCCTTGAACTCAAATCCATCTTCTTGCCTCTGCCTCCTGAGTGCCGGGATTACAGGCATGAGCCACCATGCCCGGCACTGTGGTAAGTGGTTCTGACTGCTGGTGGGCATGAGTCTCCACACCCAGCATTGTTGTATGTGGTTACCACGGATCGAACCCGGGCCCTTGCACTTGCAAGGCAGGCACCAGAACCACTGAGCTAAATCCCCAGCCCAAGTCAGCAAGTTCTGTGCTGTACATTTTTCACTGCTTGTGCTTGTGGTCACCAGATCTCTGCTATTCTCGTCTGAGTGGGCTTTCCTTCTACATCTAAGAGCCTCATCTATTTTAGGGGTGGAATATATTACTCAAATGTTTAAACCAATGGTTTTTACATGAAACATTTAAGCATTCGGGGCTCACTTGAAGAATGTGATGAGTGCAGGGGTAGGAGGTAGAGGGATACACTCACCAGTTAGTCATTTAAAGATGATTTTACGGGGCCGGGGATTTAGCTCAGTGGTTCCGGCGCCTATCTTGCAAGCGCAAGGACCTGGGTTCAATCCCCGGTACCACATACCTATACTGGGTGTGGAGACTCACGCCCAGCAGCAACCAGTACCACATACCACAGTGCCGGGCGTGGTGGCTCATGCCTGTAATCCCAGCACTCGGGAGGCAGAGGCAGGAGGATTGCTGTGATGAGTTTGAGGCTGAGCTCAGGGCCAGCCTGAACTACAAAGTGAGACCCTGTCTCAAAAACCCTAAAAAAAAAAAAAGATGATTTTACCTACTCTACTTCATCTTCCATGAAGCCTTGCATCTAGGTGACATTTGCCTGTGTAGGAGATGGACTGAGCTGGGCCATGGAAGGACTACAGGAGAAGAGAAGACACAGCACATGCAGACACAGGCTCAAAGAAGGGCCACGCAGCATGAGACATGCATGGCAGACAGCATGGCAGCTTCCAGCACTGGTTTGCAACATGGTGGCTTTCTGGGCACCAACTTGACTGGAGTGTTGAGAGGCAGGGCTTTGGGGCAGGTGAGCCTCTTCACTGTAATCCTTACAGCCCACCTTACTTCATTAACAGTTCCTCCCAATGACAGCCGAGCTTGTGGCAATGTGTGCTGCTTGAAGAGTGAGACTTTTTGATCCTTGCCCTTCTTCTGTGTCCTCCTAACTGAATCTCGGGCAGCAAGAAAAATAACAGCAAATCTCCCCTGCTTGTATTCTGTGACCTTCAGTGCCTGGCAAAGTGGGGCTCTCAACTCTGATATGTGACCTGCCATCTTGCTCCCTCTACTTCCCTTTTCAGCCAGAGCTCTTTAAGCTAATTTGAAAGGCAATGTCAAAGGGAGACCCAAATCCCTGGATTGTATTTCTAAGTCTGCCAGACACCATTTGCTGCCAGAAAACCAATCTGACACGATTCTTGCCCAGAAAAACTTCTTCCTGTCCCTCATAAACCAAAGAGACATTAAAAAGTTGCACATTGTACCCAAATAAATGCTATAAAATTTTATGCATACTTAACTAATTTTCTTTGACCTGCTTATTCTATAGCTTCCCACAGCTAGTCTAGCCCCTCACATCTCATGCTAAATGAGAAAATTCCAGGTGTTTGCCATAATTATTTTTCCAACCAGAGAATGTCTTAGGACCAGGGCTTGATCTCTGATCCTTTCCCAGGGCACCATGAAAAGAATGCTGTACTTGAAGATTGGCAAAAATGAGCACTGCAGGCTGTCTTGTGTTACACAGCAAGATGAAACTACCAACCTAAATTCCTAGGTAGAGATAAGAGATAAAGTATCTTCCCACGTGGAATGACTGGTTCGGATTCTGCCAAACAACTGCACTGAGTCTCCATGGCTTGGGCTCTTCGGCAGCTTCCGCACATATCAAGGTTGAAAATTCAGTCTTTGGGTCTGAACACTGATGTGCAAAGATCTCCAATTAATTTTCATCAGGAGAAGCATTCTTCAGCACTACCTCTTCTTCTCTACTGCCTTCCAAGCCGGTGCTCCTGTCTGTGTCTCAAGCTCCTCCCCCAGATAAGATTCACTAGGCTAATTTGCTTCCTCCTCACAATGTTTACAGCAAAAGGTTCCTGTGATGGGCTTTCTCTCCATCCTATCTTGAGTTGACCATTTTAAGCATACATTACACATATACAAAGACAGAGAGAGAGAGAGAGAGAGAGAGAGAGAGAGAGAATGAATCATCAGTCACAAAATCCATGAGCAATAAATGTTCACAGAGCTGGCTGCAGGCCATGGCGGATGCTTAATATTTCTTGAGTGACCATAGTGGACGAGGCCCTTCTGACCCTCTCCTAGAACAGTACTCCACAAGGACAGAAAATGCTTTCCTAAGGGAACAAGCCTCCTCCACTGTAAGGCTTAGGGAATCTTAAAGCTATAATTTTATTGCCACATTTCATCAAACTGAAGGTGTCTTTCAATCTTATATTGATGCCTTATTTGGGGGGACCTAAGAGAGATACTGCCACTACTTGTAAAATGCTATAAACTGTGTAATGCGTCTCAATTACAGAAATGTTAAAATGTGAAAGAGTGAGACATGCTGTTTACCTCTGGTTCTGTCTCTGACACTGTCACAGAAATTGTGACATTGCTGCTGGGCCCGAGCAGATGCTAAGACACTCTTACTGGAGATCCTAAGATGGGCCGCCTTCCTCCTCACACACTGCTGTTCTATCTGTATCATCTCATTTCCTAGAAATCCTTCTCCCTCTCTAGTCAAAGTCTTTATTACTTTAATTTATACTTGTCTGATCTTACCCTTATTTAGATATAAACTAGGCCCATCTTCCTTTTTAAAAAAATAAAATCCTATATTTGTTCAAAGGCAATTATGAAGTTCCACAGTCTTTTCTTCTGTAAGTCAAGTAACCTCAGTTGCTTTTAACTGAAGCATGACTCATACACACAAGAAGGGAACAAATCACAAGTACATAACTTGCCACTGTTGATGACGTGAATATATCCGGTGGTTCCCTACCCTGATTATAAAAACAGTCTGAGCGTGGCTCATGACTCCGCATTTCATTCTCAGCACTGTAGCCTCATTTTGCCTTTTTAAAACCGGATAGAAACGAACGCACCCAACACACACTCCTTTGTCCGTTGCTCTTTCTGTTTCACATTATGCATGCTACCTTGAAGTTTCTCATTGCTTTACAATGTTTTATCATTTGACTCTGGATGGATCTGGGGGTTGTTCCCTATTAATCCTTATTCTGAGTAATTGCTGTCATGGACATCCTATGACATGTTTTTAGGTTACAACTGTGCAGGTGGGAATCACCTGGTTACAGTGCATATCCTCAATATTAGTACCAACTACTTTTCCAAAACCCCTGTGTCAATTCTTACTCCTTCAAACAATTTTTAAACATTTTAACTGCTCCAAGTCCTTATCAACACTTGATAGAATCTATTTAACTTCCCCACTCTGTGTGTGATATGTTACTTACTACAGTTTGAATTTGTGCTCCTACAATGAGTAATAACCTTGAAAATTTCTCATACATTTATCAGCTATTGAATATCTTTCCTAGTGAATGGCCCTTTCTAGTATTAGCCCTTTAAAATCTGGGGGTTTTATGTATTTTATTAATACCTTATATATTGTGGATAATAGATATTAGGCCTATGTGTCATATTATAATATAGTCAAGTATATATGTCATAAATTACCTCCCAACATCGTCTGGCTCATGTTTCTATTTTCTTATATAAGTATGTTGATGGACAGGAGTCTTCAATTTTAATTTTATAACAAGTTACCTCAGAAATGTTTTCTTTTACAATGAGTGCTTTATTTTTCCCCATTTCACAGTTACAAAAATATTATTGTATCACCTCCTAGTTGTTTTAGCTGGTATATATAAGTTTGAAATTCACCTTGACATGAACTATATAAATTTTCAACTGTCCTGGAACCATGTTCTCCGCATTGCAATGGCTTCTTAAAGGAATTTCAAATTAGTTCACCAACTTTATTTGTATTTCTTCAACACTGTTTCTTTGGTACATACTTCCTTCCTTTCTTCCTTCCTTCAATCCACACCCCTAGTTTCCATTTCAGAAGTCAGAAAAAATAGAAAGCTTTCCTTGGAGAGTTAGGGAGAGGAAGCAAAACTCAGCAAAATCCAAATCCTATTTAATGTCCAGAGAGGAGGCAAAGGATAGGAAGCCATATCGTTAATCATTTGTTTGAATTTTGTTTTATTTTACACTCATGGATGTCATAAATACATCTCATAAATTTCAGCAAATGGAAGAGAAGATATTTCTTTCCAACTAATTCAACAACTGTAAATTTAATGTACTTCTGCCTGCTTTTTATTTCATACATAATTAGTGTGAAATTCGGTCATTGTTTTCTAATTTGACGCAAACATTATAGCATATTTTGTGTTATTGAAACTTCTTCCTAATTTCCCTATTAAATGAATGCAATATTTGTTTAACCATACAACCAAAATTTATGCCATCTTTTTACTACTACTAAACTGTTAGGTTGCTTCTGATTTTTTCTTAGAATAGATATCTCTGCAATGAACATCTTCAAATACAGTTGTTTTCCTTCTACTGAATGCTTTCTTCCCAGTGGATTTTACAGAATCAGTAGCAATATTCCCTTTCACTATATAAATTGTGGTTTAACTTGCTTTTCTCTTTTCTTTTCTTTCTATTGAGACAAGGTCTTGCTTTGCAGTTCAGGTTGGTCCTGAACTCAGCCTTGAACTCAGCAATCTTCCTGTCTCTGCCTCCTCAGTGTGGGATTACAGACGTGAGCCACCATGTCCAGCACTATGGTATGTGGTACTGATTGCTGGTGGGCGTGAGTTACCACACCTGGCATTGTTGTATATGGTTACTGGGGATCAAACCCAGAACCTTGAGCTTGCAAGGCAGGCATCAGAACCAATGGGCTAAATCCCTGGCCTTTTAACTTGCTTTTTAATGAAGCTGAAGATTTCTCGATGTGTTTTTTTAGTTATACCTTTTTATTGTGTCCTTTGTACATTGATAGAGCAATTATTGATTTGTGTGGCAGTTCTTTCATGATAAAAACTTTAGTGATCTGTCTTAAGTTAGATCTTCTAACCATGCAGGTCAAGGACAGTATGGAATTTATTTTCAAATCACCAGTGGTTAGCACACAGCTAGCATAGAGCGTGTGCTCTATCAATATTTGCCGAGTGAATGAAGTCATATTTGCTTCACACATTCTTACCCATATATTGTTGCCATCTGTGCCTGATGCAATGAAGGAGCTAATAAATGTAGATTGTTTATTATGATAATGATGACATATGGCATATTTATTTTTAGTGGCATCTGTCATGAATAAGAATCCCTAATTTGGTTATTTCAGCCTAAAAAATTTTATGAGTTGTTTTTCTAGAGCTATTTCCCTCATTCTTGATATCAATAAAAATTCCTCTATGCCATTAATATGGTATAAATATGGAAAATTTAGAATTCCCCTGATTTTAATTTAACTCATCAGTAAACAGCTATTCACACTTCATAAAGACTTCAGATTTTGGGAATACCAAATGCATGGTACTCTCTCTTGCTTCATGGCCCTTGAACATGCAACTCTCCACCTTTTGACCATCCCTGCCTCAAACAACACCTCCCTGGCTCTCCTCAGACCCTCTGCCCATTTTCAGCCCTCATGTTCCTGGCCAATCTCCATGACTGGTTGAAGTGCTCCTTTCCTACCTTGCTCTACCACAACACTTTACAGCAAGGACTGAGGTTGTCTATAAGAGATGTGTCTGGTTCATTTGCTTACTGACTTCTGCCATCAGCCTTGAATTAGCTCAGTCCCCCAGGTGTAATAACAACCCAAGAGTCATCACTGGCCATTGAAAGCAACTGAAATAAACTCCCTGTCCATCAACATCTCTAGCTGGACTGATCAGCAATTTTATCAGAAAGGAGACCTGGATCCAACTTCTCAGTCTTCAGAACCCCTTCCCATTGGTGATCTCTGCTCATTCTCTTCTCTAATCTAGCGAAAACTTAGATATTTAAGGCTCAGACTCATCTGTGGACTGCACCCTGCCCGATGTAGACATTGTTCACTTTCCTGCCTGAATTGTTGTCAATGGATCTAATGGGCAGAACCCACGGATGCTACTAATGTACAATGCTCAGGACAGCTGCCACCCAAAGTAGGATCTGAAACCAAATGTTAGCCATGCTGAGGCTGAGAAGCTCTGACCTATGAGATCCTTCTTAATTATTTCAGCCTCATGCTCTGTCTTCCCAGCACTTCTTGCTCTCAATCTCTCCTGAAGCCTTACTGAGAGTGACACTTTTCACCAGGACAGGCAGAAAGCTGCCAGACGCAGCTGAGGGGCTTGATCTGCAGCACCAGCCATGCTGAAGTCACAGAGGTGCGCATGCTCCTATTATGCAAAGAAACTCAACAACTCTTCAGATTCCTTCTTGACACAAAATTATTTAATTTACATGTGCAAGCACATATTTTCATACATTCTCTTTATTGCCACAAATTAAGTAGCAATATTGGAAAGCCTCACATGTAATATCGACAATATAATTTGATTTTAAAGATGTCTTATGCAACTCTCCTCTATGGGAGATACGGAAGTCAGAGACAGCACTGCCTGACACCTGGGGCCCAGTCCTGCTCGTCCAACAGCTCCACAGTCTGTTGGGTAAGTGCGCCACTGGGTGAAGTCATGCAGACTTCAAGAGAATACTTTGAAAATACAGTCAGAGCATGTCTTGCCCTGCCCAAAACTTTCCCTGGGCTCCCGATGGCCACGGAATCCTCTGCCACCCATTCTGCCCACAATCCCTATTCAGTGACGCCAGTGAACATCTTTTGAAAGAGGCTGTTCACAAAGCCTCTATGCATGTGTGTCTCAGGGATTTATCCTCTCTACATTTCTTCATAGTCTACTTCTTTCCTGTCACTCAGATCTCTCCATTACCCTTTATCTGAATGGTATCAACTGCCTTTCTGAGGTAGATACCCCATTCTACCCCACTCAACAACTTGGCTTTATATTCTTCACCATACTCCCTGACACTTACAGCCTCACCTGATATCATGGATAGAGAAAGAATTTGGTGTGTCAGTGTCTTTGTTCATGACTACAATCCCACCCTTACACCAAACTGTTGTAGAACATACTGAATATGAATTCTATATTTGTTGGGTAAGTGACCTCTATCATGTGTGTAGGGGTCCATCTCCCTAAAGCAATGAGATACAGCCCAGCCCTTCACTCAGCAAGTAGATCCTGAACATTCGCTGGGTACTTGGGGAATCACCCTTGCAGGGTGATTACAAGATGATATACATTACAGTCCTTTTTCTGTTTTCTTCTCCATTACGAGGTCTCATCAAAAACTGCCTCTGGCTAACCTATGCCAGTGGGATTTGGGGAGCTCACAGAATTGCTAAGAAGACTGAAAACCAGATTTGGCACCTGGCAGGAGCTAAGCAGGCTCCAGGGAACTATGCAGCAGAGGGTTAGGGATAGTTTCATAGCCAAACAGATAGTCAGGAGAGGAACAGGAAGCCAAATGACCTATTATGGCTCATTTCTCCCTGTATTAACTCATTTCATGGTCAAAGTCCCAGGAAAAAGCATCCAGATATCAGCTTTTACACTTGTCACTGAATGTTCTGAGTAGGAAGAAGAAAGGTTTGGCAGAAAAAAATCTGCCTAAAGATACCTTGGCTTCCATGGTAGGGGAACAGCATCCAAATTTATTCCTAACAAGACTGCACCCATAGGTTCAAGTCAGCCCTAGAGAGAATTCAGGGTGCAGGCAAAAAGGGGACATGGACTCTGGGTAGCCAGAGATTAATAAACATCCATTCCACCCCTTCCCTCCCAGAGCTGACAACCAATTATTCTGAAATCCCAGTTGAAGGACGTACCAGTTCTGGTGCTCTGGAGCCTTTTCCAGTGTAGATGGTACATGCTTCCTTCACACATGCTTCCTTTATGAAGCTTGAAGATGATACGAGCAGACACACATGTATCATTTCCTATGATCTGCTCAAGGACCAGCACCAACAGGCATCCTAGAGCTGTTTCAAAAGCCCTTGAGTCAGAGGAGCACATTCCAATGTACGTTTTGTATGACATTTGTCCTAAAAAATGCTTGTCACTTAAAGGCCACTAGATTTTCAGAACTTGCACAAATATACTCACTCACATATTGAAGACTCTAAGAGATCATTCAGTAAAGCAAGAGGCTCATCTCAGTACCCAATGTTACCTGCCAAATTAATTTGACTGAGGTACATTTTAATAAAATATAAGTATTTAGCATCTCCCTTAATTAGTATCCAGTGAGACATCCTGGAAAGCCTAACAAGGGAAGAAGGTTTTCTCAGGGTATGTTCCCCAGACCCCTTCTGACATCTTCTTGGTTCTGACATTTCCAAGAAAAATGCATAGGCAGAAGTGAGGGAGGAGTATTGGACAGACCCGGTGCACATTCTTTTCAAATCAGTAAACCCTCTTTTTTTGTTTTCTAAAGGTGTCAAAAACTAAAACACAAAAAATTAGCTTGAGGGCAGAAATCAATTTTGTTCCTTTGAATTGTTCACCAGAATTTGTATTAAAAATTTTAATTGCTCTAGTGGGTGGCTTTGAGATTAGGGATCTTTCCAGGAAATGTTAGATTGCTTCATAAAATGTGGGAATCCCTCAAGGGCCTTTCTTTTCCTGGGAAAGTACCTACTCTCCATTGAGGCAAAAGTGGCTTCTCCCAGAAGGCCAGCCATTACCCATCAGCCCTCTGTTCACCTCCTGCCCCCGCTCAGGATGGGTGGGGCTCCTCTGTAAGGACTTGTCTCTACAGTCCTCATAACACTGAGCCTCCCCAATCCCTTGACTGTCCTGGAGAGGAGGGAAGAAAAGAGGCCACCTGGCCGAATAATTGCTATCACAGCTTCGTTTAAACTGGAAGATCCTGCGTGTTCTGGTGTTCTGCATGCTAAGAGTCACTTTGGGACGCTAGGAGCCTACACCCTTGCCTTGTATGTGAAAAGCTCATTACAGTGACAACAAAAATCTTACCCTGACTTTAGGTATGTTCTTACAACTTAAGAAGGGATTACTGCCTCTTGGATATCACAATTAAAATGGATCAGTAGGGAGAAATAATGATTGATCCCTGAACTATTGTGCTGATCTGCTGAAAGTGCTAAAATATGCCTTGAGCAGAAACATTGAATCACAGGGATCAATAACCTGAGCTATATTGGTACCATCGCTGCAGGCTTCCTGCTTTGGCTGGTGCTGGCAATTAAAGAAACAGGGCTGACTTGAAAGCTGCCTCACCAGGAGCATGTAACCTTGACTCTGAATTGAAAGTGTAACTTTCAAACTTCAAAATTCTTTTCTGAGTGTCTGCAAGCCCATGCCCATTCAGGAGCTATGTTGTCTGCCATGACACAGGGCATCTTCCTAAATTTAATTAAGGCTTAGATGTCATACTGGCCATAAAAGAGTAATGATTTGTTCAATTGTTTCTAAATAATGGAGAGGAATGACTCTTTGAATTTCTAAGGAATAGTTCACCTTAGCATGACTCATGGACGAGTGAGAAAACCTTGCTGCAGTCTGGCCTATGTTGGTGCAAGAGTAACACACTGACAGTTGACTTACTGAAACTGAAGCCTCAAAGTACTTGCTCTTGAAAGGGAATAAATTCTTTGTGTGATTTGTGCCTCCAATTCAGAAGTCATTCTATGCCTTAAAAAAAAAAAAAGAAAAAAGGTGAAGCATGGATAAGGGGAGATCCACTGTCAGAGGGAAAAAAAAAAAAAAAAAACACCACTCTTGGTTCATTTCTACCTTTCAGCAGTTAAAAGTAGAGAGAGGAAGGCTGATGGCAAGGAAATGCCTTTTCATTTCTCTTCTACCCCCAGCGGAGAAAAATTCTGATCCCAGCTGCTTAGCAGACCCATTTTCATGTCAAAGTGAATAAATATACCTGGTTTACTTCTCGACGTGCTAGACCAGTTTTCTCTGAGTATGAGGCCCGCTTGTTCTCTTTGTCAAAAATAGTACATGTCCTTTGGGAAATCATGGAATTATACGTAATCTATAAAGTCTAAGTTTGTTCCTTTCATGGAGATTGTTTCCTCTGGGTGTTGTATGAAAGCTTGCACTTTGAGGAGCGCAAAGCCCTTGATTCTAACCTCACCAGTTTAAAGTATTCATCCATATTGCAGCTTGTTTTTCTTACTGGTCAAATCTAATAAGGAAGTATCTAATGACTCTTTGACCAATTGAGGTAGGAAGTTCAAAATGCCAAAGCAGGTGTCTTATTTATCTATTTTTCAAGGCTTTTCTCAGAGTTGGCACTCTTTAGATGTTTGACAGATGGGTGGATGAATGGAAAAAACAGAATGACAGGCTGAACGCAGGAATGATGGATGGGGGGGTGAGCGGGTGGGTGGGTGACTGGATGAATGGATAGATGAGTGGGTGGGTAGTAAGCAGATGCACAGAAAGGACAGGATGGAGTTGGGTCATGGGATACCATGTCATTATTTCAGATTCTTTGTGGAGAATTTTAGGACTCTGAATGAAGCCTCTACTTGCTTAAGTTTTAACTGTCACCAAATACTAAGCAGAGCCCAAAGGAAGCGTGCTGATCTTCCGGACGGTTAGCCTTCCTTCAGGGTATAGATAGGTTCCACTGGCTCTGCTTCTCAACAATCAGAACAGTTCAATAAGCAGTTTGGAGCTGGTTTTGCCTACTATACAGTTGTGAACCCTTGGGAATTGCCCCTGTAGATTCAGGCATCTCCATGACCCCAGCAGCACAGCAGGTCTGCTTGACCTTCACCCAGTCTCTGCAGCTTCTCTGGGGACAGGTGGACCTACTCACTCTCGATCTCCCTAACAGGTAAGAGTGTACCTGTGATTCCAGGTCACTGCAGAGGGCTGACTGCTGTGTTCCTTCCAAACACTGTGCTACTTTTGTGCCCCTCCCACCAACTCCTGGTGTGCAGGTAGCCATTTGTTTAGTCCGGGTATACACTGGCCTCTGAAGCAACCTGTGAATGACTCTACTAGAAGAACCTGTGATCTTTTTTTTTTTTTGCAAGGCAAAGAAAATCTTGATTGCCATAGAAAGCAAGTGCACTCATCTCACCTCACCAATAGCTATAAGAGTCACAAAAATGCAGACTTTACACAATAAAGTAACAGACTTGGGGAAATGGTCGCTTCAACTGTATTGGCTGTAATATTGAGGTAGGTAATCAACTGACCTTGTTTAGTGAAAATACCTCAAACACAATGAGAAACATCAACTGGTAATAACATTCAGTTTATATACACATTCCAAATAAAAATGTATATTATTTGCTTTAATGTATAGCAAGTTTAATACATTAATGCCTACAAAATGAAAACAATATTCTACTGAATTTTTCTTGTGCTTCCTTGCCACTAAGTTTGAAAGATCAGAAGAATATGATACTTTAGGAAATTTGTGATAAAGATGCAGTTTGTGGGTACATGAAAAATGGATAAATACCAGTTAGAAGTTTACTGTATCTTCAAAAATTATTGCTTATTAAAAACTACAAACTTCAACTATGAGACATGATTTTTTTAAAAAACTACAAAATTTCTCAAAATTAATTAGAACACAGGAATCACTTCATGAAGCTACTGAGATACTAACCAGTCCTATGATTAATATTAAAAACTGAACATTCTATTTACATTATATTACCATAGTGAATACATGGTAGGTACTATTCTATTTGCTAGACAGTGAGGCATGAGGAGATACCAATGAGCAACATAAGAGCCATGTTCTCATAACATTAAATTATAGAGGTGGAAAACTTAAATTAATACTTAAGTATAAAGCCATTTTCTAAATCCAGAAAACTGAAGAACAAAAAATAGATCAAAGTAAATATTACATAGCTTATGCTGAAGAGGAAAGAGACAGGGAAGTCAATTAATTCTTCATCATTCAAAAATTCTCTGCAATTCAGTAAAAACTGCTCAATGTACTCTTGGGCTTTTTGTTTGTTTTCAGAACTCGGAATCCAGCTCAGGACTTGGCACCTGCCAGGCAGGCATGGAACCACTGAACTACATCCCTGGCCCCACTCAATGCACATTTTACCCTTTAATTTCACAAGTTATTCAGATATTCATCTATGAAGTGTAAGTTCTTAAAAGCAACAAGAGAAGTACAGAATCTAATATATATTTTTAAATTTAAAATGATGGTTGGGGGCCGGGGAGTTAGCTCAGTGGTTCCAGCACCTGTCTTGCAAATGCAAAGGCCCGGGTTCAGTTCCCTGGTAACCGCATACCATACTGGGCCTGGAGACTCACGCCCAGCAGCAACCAGTACCACATACCACAGTTCTGGGTGTGGTGGCTCACGCCTGTAATCCCAGCACTCAGGAGGCAGAGGCAGGAGGATTGCTGTGATGTGAGTTGGAGGCTGAGCTCAGGGCCAGCCTGAACCACAAAGCGAGACCCTGTCTCAAAAAAAAAAAAAAAACCTAAAAAAATAAAATGATGGTTGATACACTAGAGAAAAGGTGGATTGGGGGGATATTAGAGAAATTGACTGTTCAACACTAACAGTAAGGAACATACAAAATAAAATTAAAATGAACAATTTCAAAATGACCACTTTGACAGAAGTATCACAGTGTAAATTCCTAGGAAGGTGTAGAGCAATGGAAACCTTCTCACAATGTCCTTGGAAGTGGCTCTACTTAGCATAATAGGCAGTATCTAGTAAAAATGAGGATCAGAATACTCTTTAATCCAGCAGTTCTACTTAAACCTCTACAGAGTCTCTCCTCATGTTTCATAGGCATGAACATGAAGGCCTATTGCAACACTGTGAGAAAGAAAAGCTGGAAGCAATCTACATAACCCTGGACTGAATATAAGTTGGAATACAAGTTAAGATGAATAACTAGAGATCCTTATATCATCACGGATAAATGTCCCAAAATAGTATTAATGAAAGTGAACTACAGAATATTTTGTATGACATAGTACCTCTTATTTATAGAAAGCTTGAAAATATGCAGATCGATAATTATGTGTATTTTCTATGGCTAAATACTATATAGAAAGAAGAACAAGGCATTCATGAAAATAATAACAAAATCATAACAGTAGTGATCTCCAGAGGAGAAGAAAAATGAGACTGAGGAAAGGATGCAAAGAGAAAATATTTATTTCCTTAAAAAATAAGCACAGTAACCAATTCTTACAATTAGATAAAGCTGTTTGTGTGTGGTTGATTCTTATTCTTTTTACTTAAGCTCTCTCATAAAAAATATTTAAATGAAACAATAAAATAAATCATATTCATAATATACTTTATATGCAATGGATGATACAACCACAACAATTAATCTTGAGCTAGCAACAAAGTTGCAAGGTCCACAAGAAGCTCCTTCTGAGGACAGAATACTATGGCACCATTAAAATATTCTGGAAAGGAGAAAAGCTTTTTAATAAGATAAAAGTCACTTACTGCTGTTTCTACGTAAAGCTCTACTACACACCAAAATGAAAAAAATCATGATATATGTGACAGTGATCGGAGACTGCAGTGCAGACATTTAACATTTGGCTGATGATTTTAGTATAAAAGATTATAACAATATTTATTACACAGTTAAGATCTGAAACAGAAGTAAAAAGAGACACATACTTATGTCAATAAACCATTCTTGGCAATAAATAGATAGATAAACCTGTAGGAAAAAGGTAAATTTTGAAATATTGTCTTAAACTAGCATGAAAAAGATGTACACTGGCAGATATTGGATGTATATTTATTTAGTACTGCTATGGATTTAAATGTGAAAATCTCACAATTGTGTCCGTATGCTATTAACATTTAGATATACTACCCTACATACACAGAAAAAAAAAAATATATATATATATATATTCACACAGTCCATTAATTGAGCAGGAGAAATTTAAAACCTACTGCCAAATTGAATAAATTTTACCCATAAAAGGCATTTAAAAATCTGGTCCACAAAAGTGAAATTGTGAGATAAATACTGTTATAGCTGTTAATGAAACTTTCACAGAACTGTGCCAGCAGCATGGAGGCAGGCCCAGTGCACACCTGTGATATCCTGGCAGGAAGATGTCCCCCTGAGGCCACTATGTCTCTGGGACTCCTGGACAAGACGCATTTCTGAATGTAAAACACAGAACCTCTTGTAGCTCTGTTGAGTCACCACCTTTGTCACATTTAGAGTTAACTGACTATGTCTTCATCTATTGAGCATACTCTAAAATGCCAAAGCTTTTTTACACATTAATCTGTTTGTTTTAAGTTCTTGGTCCAAGTAGCTTCCTCTCTTGGTTGTACCTTAAGTAGCAATTATATACTCCAATCAACGTCAGTTAAGTAAGTTGTATTTTCTATTCTACTCATTTTTAACTTTCCTTCAACATTGTACACTGATTACACAGTGAAAATGACAGTACTGAATAAAAGCTACACATTTCCTATTAAGCATTTCCAATTAAGCATTTCCTATTAAGCAAAATGTTTTAGCAAATATTGAATACATAATACTCTCCTCCGCCTAAAATGAGTATTTGTTTTCCATTTTTTTAGTCATTGCAAACTTGCCAATGACTATGTCACTTAAATTTTTTTGACTGCAAAGATTATAAATTCTGATCCATAATATTTATGCAAAATATACTTAAAGTATTCAACAAAATTTGAAGTTCAAATAAACTCTATATTCATATCTATTAGACCAAACAGGTCTGGATATCTAGATTTTAATATTATTAATTATACAAATGCTTTGTACTCTCTTAAATAATGAATGCTTACAATATTAACTCATAAGCCTTTCCACAGAAAGCGACGTCCACAGGAATGTGAATGGGTTAGTATTTGTTACACACTGTATCACTCTCTTAATGTTCTCTTTTGTGGCTGCTGTTGTGTCTTCAGGTTTGCACAGATGTCTGAGTAAGTCCGTTTGCGTTGGTTGTGAAATCTGTTTGAGTTGAATGAGGCAACATTGGTCATGAAGGCTTAACTCTATGATGGAGCATTATCCTTAAATCTGATGACATTTTAAAGAACAGTGCGAGAATTCCCGCTCTCCCCAATCCTCGGTCTCCTTTTTGAAGACTTTCTTTGCCAAGGTGAAAGCCAAGAGAGGCTGGCAGTCTTTTAAAACCCCAAGGCTCTCTGATAAGTGGGACTTTGCTTCACCAGGGTAGTGTCCACTCCGCTTCTGTCCACCGTAACATGCTGAAGTTGTCTGTTTGGTAAATCAGGCATTCGGAGACTCGGGTCTTTCTCCGTGGTTGTCTGAGGTCTCCGCAGAGCTGTGCACTCTGAGTCCCGCAGGTGCACCTCCTTATATAGCCTTCTCTCTGCATGCTGCAGACCTTATCAGGCTGCTGTGAATAAAGAGCTGCGAGTTCTTCGCCCTTAGTTCTTGTCTGCTGGAAAAGTGTTGGCACAGAATCCTGCACATCTGGAGACCTACCTTCCCACTTTCATTCTCATGGGGATAATTCATCTCTTTCCCCAGTTTTACTTGGTGGTCCTGTAAGTATATGTATCGGTTACTTCTCAAAAAACTTATCTCGCCAGGTCAGGAAGTTCACCTCTCCATGTCAGGAAGGCGCTATCCTTCACACAGAGCTGAGCAGTGGCTTTGGCAACAAGTGAGCTCGTAAAGGGGAAGACGTCCATCCTTTCTCTTTGAGTCGAAGAGTATATCTCACTGTATTTACAAATTTCCTTCTCTTTGTGTGGATCATCATTGCTTACCTCAAAGATGTGACCGATCATTTTAGCCAACTTCTTGTTGGTTTTTAGCAGCTCATTCACTTCATTTGAGTCACTTTTCAGCAAGATGGGAGCATTGCGCTCCATACACTTGGCCATTGCATCCAGGGCCTCGCTGCCCTCCTTCAGGAACGTGGAGGAGCCAAGGTCCGGGCTGGGCTCACTCTGCATAGTGAGGTGGCCTTGCCAGAGTCAGGACTCCCTAGCGCTCTACAGCACTAAACTCCCCGCCACATCTGACCTTCCCTGTCCCAAGCTGTGCACATAGTGGTCACAGGAATTTTCAAATGAAGTCCCCAGGCATTGTTACTCCTTTCCTGACTGGTACATGGGATTCCCAGGCACGTGGGTGATCCCTCTGGTAATTTACAGCTAGGTATGTTACTGACAGGAAGGGAAATCAGTGGCTGATCGAAAAGGCCAGGGTTTACAACCCGGTCTCTCAGGCTTTCTGTAGCCTTCTAACATGAAGGGGCTTGGTAGCCATGCCCCCCATGTGATTGACTGATTTCCAAAAACTCCTCTTCTCTAGCTTCACAGAGTTGCTGAACATCATCACCGCTGTGCTGGATAAAGGCATCAAAAAAAAAAGATAGTAGATTGTTTTTTGTTTTTTGTTTTTGTTTTTTTTTTCCCATATACTATATAGTTACAGCTCATCCAGGGTCCTGGGTAGGGCCACTGCCATGACTGTAGATGGAGTTAATGTAGCCCACAGAGGCAGTAATATAGGCTCCGCCCCCACGCCCCAGAGCCCACCCCAGAGCATGCTTGCTAACTCGCTAGGCTGCTACAGAGATGGTGACTCTGGGCTGGAGCCAGAATCTGGGGTCTTAAAAGGACTCTTTGTGACTCTGCCAATGAACAAATTAAGATTCCAAACACAAGCCAGCCTTCCATACAGTTACATCCTCCCCAGCCTGGAAGGCAGAAGTAGCCTTCAGATGTGGCATTTAAGGCCCTCGCTGCTCATGAATGATGAAGGCTGATTTCTGCAGCATTCATCTACCATCATTGACCTCTTCCTGCATTAATTGTGAAGGGTGAAAACTTTTATGACGACGGTTTCTTCAGTGTTAATTCTGTCTTTCTGGTGAGGGAACAAGAGGCCCGCTTAGCCTATCTAATAGGATGACACAGGCAAACTCCCTCCGGCAAAGATTTCTCATGAGCAATAGCTGATGGACACATTCTAATGAAGAGGAAGCAGCTGGCCAGAGACCATCCCTTCAGCAGCCTTGAATAAGGCCCCTGCCATGTGTGAGACACATCTCAATTATCAAGAAATGCCCACGTGGAGACAAATGGCAGGTGTTAAAAGCAAGAGCAGAGAGGAAGCTTCCAGCTACCCAGCAGATGCTGACATCTGAGGGGATCTATACTTTATGCAGGATGTATACTTTATGTGGTGACTTGAAAGGTGGAAAATTCTCCAAGTAACTGTAAATTGCATATATTTAAAGTTATAGTTAAACTTATCAGAAGAATGAATGTGCAGTAGGAATAAGCAGCCAGCCATTAGTAGAAAAAAAATGGGCTTATAAAGAATATGGCTGCCAGTGCTTGGTATTGCATTTGGCTACAACATTCTCACCCCATTAGCAAACCTACACACATGCTTGGTATTCAGGAAAGATAGGAACCACCATGCCATAAAGCACTGTCCAGGGATGGAGCCAACCAGAGCAGGATCTGATGAATGACAGCTGTAAGGAAAGGTGACTGTCGTGACGGGCATCTCTAAACTCCAAAGATTGTCTGTGAACTTCACCGTAGACTATCCTTCCTTTTGCATTCCCTGACTTCTCTTTTAAATTGCAAATGTACCTCAGAGTTTTATCCTACATTAGCTATATGACACTGTTCATATTTCTTTCCTCTTAAAATATAGATAATAAAACTAGCAATTGGCTGCACGTGCACTGCACACAGGCCCTGTGCTAGCTCACCCCTATGCTGGGATGTGCCCTTTTCATCCTTTCGATGTCCCACTGAGGCCTAGACCATGATTGGCCTGTTTCAATGACAAGAAAGCAGAGCTAGAGAGCTGGCCTTCCTGGCATACTGGCATTTAACCAACCTACCCCTCTGCTTTCACACGGAAAATCAAGCCACATTTCCCTGAACCCCTGCCATGGGCCGTTTCTGGACACAGTGTGGTCCTGGTGTGGTCACTGTGTGAAGGGGCTGATGGGAGAGGGCTGGGAGCAAACAGAAAGGAGATGTGACTGCTCAGATGAGACAGCACAGCCAGGACTCAGAAACAGCATGGGCCCTGGAGGTGTGAGAAGGTTGAAGTCGGGAGTGTGTAGAACACAGAGCAAGGGCCAAAAGAGGACAGGGGCTCTGCTCATGTCTGTCTGACGAGTCTGAGTGTGTCTGGCCTCAAGTCAACAGTGATCATTATGAGTGACCATCCAGTGCTGTCCTGGACTCGAAAGTCCCCACAGTGTGGCTCCAGGGTCAGTCCAACAGGGGCTCAATCCACACCTGACACTAAGTCATCCTCAGATGTCTGGCAGGTTGCTAACCCTCCCTGAGAATCAGTCCCTTCACTTCTTAACTGAAGCTAACAAGTAGCACATTTGGGGCCCAGCAAAAGGATAAACTGAAAGCATTTATGTGATAGCCAAGTCCTCTTTCCCTTGCTATCTGCATCCAGTTCTTGAACCAAGCTTTGAACTCAATTTCTAACCCCTCTGTGTGTCCCGTTTTCAGGGGCCACCATGCTGGGCATCATCTGCAGACCTTTCAGAGTCCTTCACATTCACTCTCCCCCTGTCACTCACACCGCAGCGGAGGAGGGGCACCACAGGAAGTGGGGAGAAGAAGAAAGTAGAAGCTTTGGGTCTTGGCTCTGTGGCAGCTTTCCAGCCTCCAGGAGGGTTCAGCACTTTGTCCCTGTCATGCTATATTCCACTTCGTAATTAGGGTTGCCTAAGTGTCACAGGCACCAGATCTCATGACACTGAATTAACCAAACAAAAGTAGTCTTTTTACAAAACAACATTTACCTTGTAGTTTCCACCTTTCAAACATGTTAGTCATTTCTCCAGTACCAAACAGAAGCCTCACCCTGCTGCTCCAGGGCTCAGGGCTCTGCCTGACCCACCATATGCTGATTACTACATATGGAAAACTTCCGGCAACATTCCTGACTAAAGTAAGCAGCCCTTTACTTTGTTCTCTTGTTTCCTCTTTGCTTATTTTATGTTTCCTGATTTCTGTACTGGAACACTAATGGGCAGCAGCTTAGCACTACATGCACCCAGCACAGCTACTGGTGCTCAATGAAAAGGGAATCACTGTTCTAATCAATCACTACTATCTGGGGCTTGACATCACTGAACTTCCTTGAGGGCAAGGACTTGAACAGCAAAGGACTTAAATCAAGGACAAGCAGCATGAAGACTAAGACCGAATGAGCACAGACAGAAGCAGCCACACAAAAATAATCAAACAGCCACGAAAGAGTCACAGATGCAACTTGCTCTGGAGGTGGGGGGCTAAGCCACTGAGAAGTGTCAAAGGCCAATGGGACAGGCATTGATGAACACGGCCTTACTGGTGTGGTCCCAGGTCCCCCCACAGAAGCATTGAGGAGCAGCCTCAGAACCCCACAGAAGCTGGCAAAATTCATAATGGAGATGAGACTGGAAAATTTTACAAATGATACCACATCCTCAACCAAACCAGTGGGCAGCGAGTATTTACTGATCATTTCTGAGTATCAGCTAAGTACTCAAAATGTCCCAGTGCAGATTTTGGGGTAGAAGATGGGACCTCTATCTTAGGGATGAACAAGTCAGTAGCTCCAAAGTCACTGGACTTTTCTCAGTGCAAGTCATCTTATCTACTAAATGGGAATGTAGCTTCCTCATGGGGTGATTGTGGAAAATAGCACAGATCCTTATGAATATCCAGTGATTGCCTGGGTGTAAAGTTTGTCCCAATAAATGGAACCTGTACATGGACATAATTAACTAGATATAATTGTCTATGCCCCCTCAGACTCCACTTTTCAGTGGACTTTTGTTTCTACCAGGTAAGGGTGTGTGCTTCCATTTCTAGAACAGTGTGTTACTATTTGACTGCTTTGTCCTAGACATGCACTTATGTATTTCTATTTTCTGCTCTTGACCTCTGCCTTCACCTTGGGGTATTTTCAGAGCAGCTGGCTAAGCAAAGCTCACTGACCCTAAACACATGAACAGACACTACCAATATGACCACCCCTAGCCTGGAGAGCTAGAGGAATACTTACTGTTCTATAAGCCACCAAGTCTTACGAATGATTTGTTTTGGTGTCCTTGTGACCACAGAACATGACTATGGTTTATACCCTATCCTCCATTGGGTGCTTCAACAAAATGGTACGTTCAGATTTATATGAACCCTGTTCTAACTCTGGCACCTGCTCTCACCCTCTCGATACCTCTACCACATGCTAAAATCCTTCCTCTTAAGGTGTGGTAGCCAAGCTTTGTTGGCATTTCCATCATCGCTCCACCAACTGCCTAATGAGGCAGGAACTGCGCTGAGAGGCGTGAGATGGGGTGGAAAACGGGCTCCAGAACATCCCAGGGAAGACTGCCAGAGTCTATGTGAGCAGGGCCAGCACACAGGAGCGGCATGGTCACCAGATACCTGCCACTCTTCAAGTCACAGGCCAGGACACAAGCTTGATCTATCTTTTGGAGTGGCCCAAGGAAAGCAGTCAAGGACAGGGACATGGTTGGCCACTGTAGCATTACTGACCAGGGATGACACGGGCAATGAGGATTCCTAGTAAGCCGGAGGAAGAACAGTACCTCCTCAGGGACAAGGCCACAGGGATAAAGAAGAAGGACAGTAGGAGACATGCCGAGCACAGGACTGGCCATGTGAGTCACTACTGAATGGATAGCTGCCTAAGCCCAATGTAGAAGACCCGCGCCAGTCCACAGGTGCAGCTGACCACCCTTCTCTTCAGAGCAGTCCACTTCAGTCCTCGGGTTCTGCTCCCTGACCCCCCTGCTTCCACCGACAGACAGAGCAAACTGACTATTTCAGGGAAGAAAAGAACAACTTATAAGCAGCTTTGGCATCTTTATTTTTTGGCAGAGGAGATTGATAAGATGCAAATTTTAAAATCAATGATGAGGACTAGTCACTAATCATCAGGGGAATGAATATCAAAATGATAGTGAGTCTTGAAGGTCAATTAAGTCATCGAAGGTTAGAATAAACAGTGGGAGAGCCTGGATTTTTCACTCCACTACACTGACTCTCAATCTTATCCTAGAGTGCAAAGAGATTACCCTTTGACACAAGTTTTAATCTATGCTCAGAATCCCCATTCCCGAGTCTCATCACAGGCACAGCTGTGCGGAAGGCAGTTCCTTGACCTCAGCATTGCCTGTTTTTTTTAATCTGTGTGGGAGCAAGGCTTGGGTAGCCTCCTACCCATCCCCCAGGCAACCTGTCTCAGTCGCTACTCACTCCCATAGATTGTCTCCTAAATCCTATAAAAGGAACAAATCAAACTTAAGCACACAGAAGGCATTAGAGCAGCCACGTTCAGAGCTGAGTGGGGATCTGGCCTCCTGCCAGCTCTGATATGAAGGAAAAGAAACTAAAGGCTGAGGGTCATTAAAGCAAAGCTATTTAATACCGGAAAAGGAAGAGAAGTTTAAAAGCACCATCTTATAATAGACTATTGCTTCATCTCATCTTTTAGTTAAAAATCAGAGCACATTTCCACCTGGTCTCCATTCATGGTGGGCAGGAGCCACTCCTCCACCCTGCGATATCACGTTATCACGTAATACGGGCTCTGGCTCACGGCACTGAGATAATCACATTCATGAGAGCCGTAAAATAAAGCAGGTGTGGGATTTAGGAACTCAAGCGAGATCAATAAGGAAGCAGGGATGTCTCTGGGTTAAAAAGGACTGCCCAGGGTGATAACATACTCATTCCGCGGGGCTCCAGGTTAACTACGTGAAATCTCTGCCTTCACACGAAGCAGTCCATTTTCGTTTGAATGCTCCACCCTCCCTCCTCCTGGACAAGTTTTCAGTCATGCTCCCACACAGCAGCGGACCACCCCGACTCCCCGGAAGGGCCCACCTGGGCACATGGGTTCACTGCACCCCCTCTGCCAGAGGCCCCTGCTTTTATCTGGTTTATAAATTGGCTTCCTGTGAGAGTCCATTTTAACAAAGATTCCCATTTAAAAATAACAAAGTGCTCTAGGGAGAC
Organism: Petromus typicus; assembly: GCA_004026965.1. NCBI lineage: Eukaryota > Metazoa > Chordata > Mammalia > Rodentia > Petromuridae > Petromus > Petromus typicus. Next base: position 44,666 of record PVIR01001207.1, on the reverse strand, counting down.
TCAGCCCTCTGTGATCTGGGCTTACCCCAAATGATCCAGACACTTTCTACTCTCTAGAAAACAGACACTTCACAGCTAATGCTTAAAACTGTATCCAGGACTCCTCTTAGCACTGAGGTCAGATGTAGCACTAGCAAATACCAGCCTAAGGGGAGGCTGTGCCTCAACATTTTATAATCCAAAGGTTCCCTCGTGCACCCAAGGTAGGTATGTGACACATAGCTAAGGCTCTCCCCAGAAACCACGGCACCTGTGTGAGTGGGAGCCCAGGCCTTACTGTCTCCTGCTCAAATATGGCAGTACAGTTTGCACTGGGCTCAGTGGCCTCCTCGACCCTAGTGTCTTACCTCCAACCCCGGAAACCAGGAAGAGATCAGTGGTCTAATTCTCTGCTTCTGGTAATTATACCTTCCCTGCTCACAGTCTCCCTCAGCCTCTCTCTCTGCCTAGTGAATCTCACCATCCATCCTGAGCTAAGGGCAGACTGTCAGCATGCAGTGCGGGCAGATGATCCTGAAATATATCAAGAAGGAAGCAGGTTAAGAAGTATCCTGTTCAAAAGAAGAAGAATAGTCTTACGGCCAACAAGCTGTAGTACCTTACCAAGCTGCAAAATAAGCAGTAAACAGTTCTTCCTGTAGATTTGGTGGGACAAGAGACGGTCTAGTTTTATTTGGCACTTGCTTTACTCAGTGTCTCTGTCCCCTCTGGCTCAGTCACAGTTAACCTTCGAGATAAATATTCTCCTTTCATTCTGGGAAGCTGGATACTAACATAAGCTTTACATTAAATATCCCAATAAGTTTCAAAAATATTTTTAATTTTGCATGTGACTTTTGGTTTTTGCTGCATTTGTTTACATACTTAATTTTTTTTTTTTTGAGACAAAGTCTCACTTTTGTAGTTCAGGTTGGCCCTGAGCTCACTATGTACTCCAAGCAAGTTTCAAACTCACAGAAATCCTCCTGCCTCTGCCTCCTGAGGGCTGGGATTCATGCATGAGCCACCATGCCCGGCATTGTTGTGTGTGGTACTGATTGCTGATGAGCATGAGTCACCACGCATGGCATTGTGGTATGTGGTTCCCAGGGATCGAACTCAGGACCATGAGCTTGCAAGGCAAATGCCGGAATTTCCTGAGGTAAATTCCCAGCCCAAATCTTTTTTTTTTTTTCAATCCTTTTCTTAGATGGCTAGATGAAGAATACGAATAAAAAATGAAAACAAAACCACCATTTAGTTCATAGCCAAATCCATTCTCACAACACTGTATTAATAATATTTCATCTAAACAAGTAGCCCTCTAGCAGCAGGGACCATGAGAGATGGAAATGTGCCTACTACTTATAGCTTTCTCTCAATAATATGAAGCCTCTGACAGGCATGTGTGACTTGATATACAATTAATTATTAACAATGGAGTGGAAATGAATAAATATCTTTTTTTTAAAAGCCTAAAAGAACATAAAAAAACTAATGTATCATCCTAACCTGGATTTGTGTGGATGTTAGGTTGGGGTGGAATAGGCTAGGTTAGGCCAGTGTTGGCGAACCCGTGGTGGCACACGTGGAACAGTGCCTGTCTGTTACCACGGAACACTGCAGAAAGCTCACCTTCACTGGATTAGCCTCTGGAGACAGCAAACACCAGCACAAGAGGATGTGATGGAATCAGTGGAAGGAGAAAAACGATCCGGGTCAGCAGTGGGGTGAACGCAGAAAGCAGAGAAGGGACGCGCACCCCTCACTGTGCCACTCCAGTCCTTTCAACTCCAGCCATGGAGCTTTGCCTGAACCCTTGTCCTCACTGCCCTCCACACTCCACAGGTGTCACAGCTCCTGCACGTGACCAGCCAGCTCTTTTCCCAACAGGTGTCTCCTGAAAAAATTCCCAGGCTTGGTGCTAAGGCTGACAGGTAATATTAGCTTTTATGGAGATTATGGTCTGGACATGGGAGCAATTTTCATCAAGTATGAATAAATCAGGACTATAATGAGAACAGCAAAGGGGGTGCAGTATGCCCTGCGCATCTCACCTTTTCTGTAGGTGGAAACAATGCGGAGGGACCACTGTGACCATCTAGACTGAGCTGGGCGGGATGGATCCCAGAGGTGCTCAGAAGGTGAATGAGAGGGACTTGACTATGGACTGGACTTGGGAGTCTTGCAGAGGCAGAAGGACTCCTAGGTTTCCAGCTTGGCCAAACAGATGGAGGGTGGCACCACTCTGAGATGGGACAACAGCCCTGGGATTCGAGAGTTGTCAGACACTCTAGGTCAGGGATCCTTGGTCTTCTCTTCACTGCTTAGGCCCACCTGGAACTCAGGTCTCTACCTTGCTCCAGGAAATGTGGTCCTAACTTGTACCAGTGTTCCCTCTCTAGTGCTAGGACATCAGGTGCTCTGGCTGGGTTATGTCCTAAGTTGAGGCCCCGTTCAGGATCTACTTCTGTCCCTAATGCTCCTGTGCTCCATTCCCAGGCTCTCTGATGTCTCCCTATCTGAAGATTATCCTCTGGCTGCACTTTACCTTGCCAGCCTCTAGCCATTTCGTGTTCATCCCCTACTTTCACCACACTGCCTAGCTTGGTCTAAACCTTCCCCAGGAAGTGTAGTACTCCTTGGTCACAGGCATCCCATTCTGCCCGTCCTCCACATTCTCACTCTCTCCTTGCTAAACCCTCCTGTAAGGCAAAAACTCAGATCGCAGAGAGAAGAGTTTCTCACTGGACTATTTATAGATGATAGCAGAAAAACTGAGGTTGAAGACCCAGGCAGCCACTAAGCAGAATTTGGGAGGAGACACAATATAAAGCTCCTACTGAGAAAGCAGGCAGTAGGGCCTCAGGAACAAGAAAGACTTGGTTACTTTCCCCCGATAATGCACTGCTCAAATAGGTGCAAGGGACCTACTCTATGTGCCTCTCTATGTCATCTGCAAGAAACAAAAGTAAATATGTTTTATTATGCAGTGGTCAGAAAAGTGAGGCTTGCTTTCAGCTTTCCACCCATTGTACCAAGAAGAGTGGATGGTTTGAGGGGACGTACACTTCAGACCCAAGGTAGTCATTGAGGGGAGGCCTCAGTCACCTTTGACAAAAAAGGCTGATGCATAGGTCAGAAGCCTGTTACTAATGCACATAAAGTACTCTGAGAGAAATCCAAGAGCAGATGTTTTCCTGGCCACACTGTAGACTACAATTACCTCATCCAATTTTAGTATATTAAGCACTGTCACCAAATCCAATTCCTGCCCACTCTAAGGTCTGGCAAAAGAGAGAGTCAAGTGAATCCCCTGATATGGAAATGGATTCCCATAGCTGCTTCATAGAAATCATGCTGCTCAATCTATTGACCACCTTCTACAGTTCAGTCCTTCCACTGGGGAAAAAAGCGACAAGGGAAGCAAAATCCCTTTCCTCAAAGCCCACAGTCCTGAAGGGCAGAAGAATAGGTCAGTAAGATAAACTAGGACAGGCTGAAAGGAACATGATGTGGGACAACAGATACCCTCAGAGGTTAAGGTGGGTAGGGCAGGTTAAATCAGGAAGTTTTTGGAAAAAGTGATTTTAGTAAGAGCAAAACATAAAACAGTATCAGGCAGAGGAATCCGTGGGCAGGAAGTAAAGGGCAGGGCGTAAGCGTGAGTGCTGACACGTAATGTAATTGGAGACAATCTAGAAAGACAAACAAGAATGGGGGGGGGACCAGGTTATGCTGAGGAGCTCAGACTTTGTCTGCTGAGACTGATGTGATTTTTTGATTAGAGAAGTTCCATTGATTAAAGATACTCTTATAGATGATTCCATAGATTGCTCTTCCCTGTGGTCAGGGAAGGATCTACAAAAAGGAAGTGGAAGCAAATGATTAAAATTTCATGTGTATACATTTATATTTCAACTCTGGCAACTAGAGCCTGCATAAACGCAGGTGGTAAGGAAAGCCCACAGACAGATGTGAGATGTCTAATAGTTCTTTCTCATAGAGAAACTACATATTTAAATGTTCTCTATTAGAAAAGAAAACAGCTACCATTCATGTCTGGTGGGTGTTCTATTTTAGGAAAGATAGATCAACATTCCCTCAAAGCAGGACCAAGGGAATGTGCTCTGTTGGAAAAAATAACTGACTCAATGCTAATGAAATTAAAACTATTGTTAGCAAGGCAACGAATCACTGCTCTTACAGAAAGCTGGGATAAAAGAACAAATACCCTCAGGTTTCAAGTGAAATATAATTACTTCATTCCTCTCATCCATCAAAGAATCACCCTTTCAAATCCTGTCAATTGTAAAAATCAGGCTTCATTAACCAGGAGAGAGAAAATTTCATGCCATCTCACCTTCTTTCCTAAACCAAGTAAATTAGTAATTAAAAATTCTAAGTGGCCTTCCTTGATTCCCTTTCCTTATGCTCCCACTAGCTGGTTTTCTCAGCAGTGGCCCTAACCAGGCTCCTGGCTCCACATCATCCATCCTCGTATCTGTGGTCTGAAGACAGGTAGCATGGTGACACCGAAGTGGAAAACGGAACCTCTTTATAACATGGAGAGTTGGGATTTGAAAAGGACTTTCTATCTTCCTCTGATTTGAAAAACAGATGTGAGTTTGGGTAGAAAGTCATCTTTCCTACATTTTTTTCTCCCTTACTGTTCAACTCCTATTAATCCCGACACACTGAAATTTTACACAAGCCAACAGATCACAAAGGCCTTGCCAAGAGGACAATTTAATCACAAGAAATCAACTCTCCACCTTCCCAGCCTGAAATTTCCAATGGCTGAGGCAATGAACAGTTGCTTTCAGAAATAAAATATCCAGAAAGAACATTTGCTTCCTACATCCTACCTGAGCTCTCTGTGCCTTGTTTGGCCAGGGCCCCAGTCCACTGCTCCTGCTTCTGTAGCAGAGCTTACTACCCATGACCTTGACCCTGAGCATGGTCCTGTAGAGACAGTAGACCTCGAAATCACCACCATACCTGAGAGAACTGAGAGTGAGGATGTGGAAGGATGAACTAAAGATAAAACCTAACCGATGAAGTCCACACAGTACAGAGATTCCTCGATTTACAGACAAAAACCACCGTGAGCCCTGGTCCCCGATTCTCAGGATGACATTCCTCTTCCAACTCAGTGCTTGTGGATTCCTTTGAGCAGTGCAGCTCCACCCTCTTCCCACTCTGCTAGCTGTCTCCCTTGCTCTTATTTCTCATACTACACCTGTATAAGACCCTCACAACAAGGTTCTAATCCTGCCCTGTCTCTCAAAGTCCACAGTAAATTGCCCCATTTCCTGGATGTCTGGAGCTGATGCCTCAGTGGGCTCTCACATGAAGTCTCAAGACCCCACAAACACAGGATCCTCCTACCAGCTTCTTCCCTGCACCCTGAATTTCTCACCCCCTAGTTTGTAACTGTGACTCTCCAGGAACACCTTTTACTTCTCCCTATTTCAACAGCCTATGTATGACTATGTAATTTCCTAGTGTCCTAGTGGTTCTAGTAACCACAGTCACTGCCCTGGTTGAGCCAACATCACCTCCTGCGAGCAATATCACAACAGAGTTGTCTTCCTACTACTTGGATCAGACCAGATACCAAAGCAACTTAAAAGTATGTAATATTCCCTTTTGTCTACTCAATAAATACAGATTAAAAATAAATAAGGTGGTTTATTTATTTTGACTCGCCACACCGAAGAGTTTTCTAACAATTTTAGCTGGGTGAGCATGGTTTGAGCACGCTGTGCCATCAGCTAACTTAAAATAGCCTGTTCCTACTACCCTTAGGCTTACTATATATTGCCCTTCCCAGAGACTTGGTCACTCCTGTATGGCATCAAAATGGAGCTGAAGGCATGAACTCCTAGAACCTGAGACATCACAGGCTATTTATGCTTTCCAGGACATCTATCGGGCCATATTGTCTTCTGGAGAAATTTAACTGCTAACCAGCCACTCTCAGTGCTGGCTCTTGGAAGTCATGTGTCTAACATCTGACCTGTTCTCCTGACCAGAACTGAGTGACTCAGGAAAGAGCCACACCCATCTGTTCCTGGTGAGGTCCATGCTCATGCTGCCAAGGTTATGCAGCCTCTTGATTCCTGTACTTTCTCCCACCCAGTGCCTCACTGCTCCATGAAATTCCCAGGTTACTTTATAATAATTTACCTCTGGTATATGAGAGTGAGTTTCTGGTCCTTGCAGTGTTCTTGGGTATCCCAACACCACTGAAATGCCTGGGGATGGCCTCATCCCTGGGTCAAGCTCTTTTTACGAATATAGCAGCAGGAAGTGCTTCAGTTTGTATGTCCCTCCAAAACTCATGGAAAAATTTAATTATCATTGTAACAGTGTTGATAGGCAAATACTTCAAAGGCAATCAGGTGTGAGGACTCCACTGGAGTGAGTGGATGTGTGTTGTTTTCACAGATTAGCTCCAGGAGTGGGTTCATTATCATAGGAGTTGGCTGCTCATTATAGAAGTAGTAACTACCATTTCAAGAAGGAGTCGGTTATCTTAGTTTAGTTATGGCAGAACTGGGTTCCTGATAGTCTCAGTCCCCTCAACTCTCAGAAGCACTCTTGCCATGTGATACCTTCCTCATGGCAAGGGGCTGCAAGAAAACACCAGAAGCCACGTGGTACACTAAATAGACTTCTGTTGTTTATAATTGTTTATAATTGTTTATAATTCACCAAGGCTGTGGGGTTCTGTTGTGTAGCTGGAGACAACAGACCAAGGCAACGAACTGAGTTTTTCTAGGAAAGGAAACTGGACTTCCAAGCACAAAGAGGTCCAGGTGGATACTCCAGCCCACTCTCACAGAAGAGATCAAACAGGACTCCCTCTAAGACCCTCAGTTAGGCTGCTCTGTGGCCCCTTCTTTTCTGAGCCTCATCGTTAGCTTGCTGAACCCAGTGGGTGCAAAGAATGTTGCCAACCCCACCTAGTGAAAGCCACACCAAGCCAGTTCAGGGAGAATTCCCCAGCCTTGAGAACTACTCAAGCTCATCTCCCCAACCTTAGAGAGCAAGGTCTTCTTACTTATGTCCCATCCCTGAGCACCCCACCTTGCCTCCTGGTTCCAATTCCCCAGCTCCCCATAGTTATGCAGAACTTAACATCTCTCATCCCCATTTTTGTCACCTCAATAAAATCTGAATTATCATTTTAATACATACTCAGGGCAATTTGCTAACAGATGGCAACAATCGCAGAGGAAGACACTCAGAGCATGAGAGTGCACCATGGAAAACAACCCTGCCAGAAAGCCTGGTGCCCATGTAGTTATGAGCCCTTGCCTCACATTCAAACACCCCACCCCAAGGCCAGCTTTGGTGTTCTCCTATATTTAGCACTTTGATGACATTAGAGTATTTAGAAGGCAAAATAAAGCCAGGAGTCCCTCATTCACCCACCCAGAGTCAATTGGTACATTTTCTGTGGTCCACACCACTAATCCCCAGCTGCCGGCCGGCATCTACTTGGTTCCTAAGTCCCTACAGCTCTCAGCATCTCAAGAGCAGGTGGACACCACAGAAAAGCCTGATGAAACCCATGGTGAGCTGATCAGATCCTAAGATGAAAGAGAACAAGCAGGTCACGCTTAAGTCACCGGCCTGATTGCTCTCACAGCCACACTCTCACAGCCATGCAGCCCAAAGAAAAGTGATTCCTTTCCTCTGTATCCTCCAGTTCCCTGCAGGGTGCAGAGGGCCAGACGTGCTTCCGGGCCTGCCTTTGCTGTCCCGTCAGAAGCATCCATCAGGGTAGTCACAGTGTGACCACAGGCAACTTCTGTGCTAGGTTTTCAAAGGGTTCAAACTAAAGATCTGCCACTATCAAAGAATAAACTGTAAATGGCGCTTTAGGGGGTTCCAGAGAGGATTAAATATGAAACATCATTTTAAACACTGTCTTAAGTTGACTGTCAGTTACAAAAAGAAATTCAGGTCTCTGATATCTTTGATTCAAGCATGTGGTGGCAGGTAATAAAAAGAGAAGCAATAAATGTGTGTGGACATATGTATTTACATATATCTACATATATACATGCATACAGAAATACACATACAAAAAGATACATATTTATTTTTTACCTGCAGCCAAAATTCATCTGCTACACTTATAAATTAAAATTAAAATGAAGATTATAAAATAAAATTTGTTACATTAAAACATTCTGTTAGAATTTATTTTTGCCAGTCTCTGAACTGAATATTCTATTAACCCAGTAGTCTTCATACAGTAGTGTCAGAACATTTGACCTAAATCCATATGATTTCTAACACGAAAGAGGTTGGGAGATTATTTTCACATAATTTATGTTAACAAACTTAATAAAAGTTATGAACTGTAACCATCTTACTTACTGTTTTCAGAGTTTAGTGGCTATGAATTGAAGCTCCATAAAAAATGATTTATGGATACAGAGTTGCCATGCCTTTATTTAAATTGCACCCTCTCCCTACTGGGAACACTGTATATTTGCCCCATTGCTCAGTCCTGGCGGAAGCCCCCTTACCTGCTCCAACCTGGCTTACTCAGCCATCTGTGGTCACCTCAGGCCCAAGGCAACCAATCTTCCATTTGCATCGTCTGCTTTTTTGGAGATTGCTGACACGAAGGCCAGAGTGTTTAGAAATTCAAATCACTTCAGATCTTGCCAGAGTCACTAAGTTATCATCATCTCATGTTTGGGGAAAATTAGATTCCAAAGTACATTTCAGTATTAATACAAATAAAGGCAAAGGAGGGGTGTGTGTGTGTGTGTGTGTGTGTAAGGGAGGGAGAGAAAGAGAGAAGGGGAAAGAGGGATAAAGACAGAGAGAAACACAACCAATACCATCAGAGCAAGACCCAGTTCTTTACTAGCTCTTTAACTGCATTCAAAAGACTTTCATTTGGGCCAGGGATTTAGCTCAGCAGTTCTGGTGCCTGCCTTGCAAGCACAGGGCCCAGGTTTGATCCTCAGTAACCACATACAACAATGCAGGGCATGGTGACTCACACCCACTAGCAATACCACATTCCACAGTGCCGGGTGTGGTGGCTCACATCTATAAATCCAGCACTAGGGAAGGCAGAGGCAGAAGGATTGCTGTGAGTTCGAGGCTTACCTGGGCTACATAATGAGCTCAGGGCCAGTCTGAACTAAAAAGCAAGATCCCAAGACCCCATCTCAAAAAAAAAAAAAAAAAGACTTTCTTTTATTTCCCAGGCAGAGTGATGAGAAAAGCCAACTATGAATCAGGAAAATAAACAGAAACCTTTCTCAGTTTTGTATTTTTACTTTCTAGAATGTATAATTTTCAATAATATACTTAAAAATAGGAACATCCCTAGAATCTCTCCTTTCTCCCAAGAAAAACTACAGAGCGTAACAAATACACAGTTTTGTTTTCTCCTGAGCAGAGTACACCAATGAATAAAAGGTAAGTTTCTGATGGCTTCAAAACATACAAGAGGAATGAAAGAGAAAGAGACAATAATCAGTCAATGTGGACTTTGCTGTGGATTTTCTTAGTAGATCAAAGACTTAAATCTAACATTTCGGTCCTACCCCATTACAGCTCCAGATGGGTATTGGACTAAAACTGAACATACAATAAATATAATCAACCCTGGGCAGATAAATATCAGGGATCAGCCTTTAAAGCCCAGTGGAAATAATATTAATAAGTAAACAGAAATAAAAACGTTTTAACATTGGAAATGGGATTAGAAAATAATTTTAATTCAAAATTTCAGCAGCAAAAGTGGGTTACATCTCTCTGCTTCAATACAGCAAAACAGGGAGGGGTGGGAATTGTTGGGAGGTGCAGAGGTGTGGGGAAGCTGGGGGATGCAGGAAGCGAAGGACTATGCAGAGCTGGTCTAGTAGAGTTTGGTACCTTTCTTGCCTGGGCTGTGTTCTTACCAAGCTCATTTTGCTGACTGTTGTGTATATTTTTTTGAAACATCACACTACCACATCTTGCAAGCTAACTAATCATGGATACTCTAGCTGGTACTTTTGTCTCATTTACTCTTGATACCTCTCCCCAGCTCCTAAGTTTTGGGCTTTTTTAAGACTGTCTGCCCTATGTCTCTGAAGCATTAGGCATTATGGGTGAAGGAAGCAACAATCTACTAAAGCCACACAATGGCAGAGAGATAAGGCCTCTTTTTAGCTGCCAGTGATGCAGGAGGTGTTCATTGTGAAGACCCATGGGGAACTTCTGGAACATGTGGGCAAGCAGCTCAGGGGTTCTCTATAAACTGTATGAGAAAAGTGGAAACTATTATTTCTACTTGAAAATGGGGCTATTGAAACACAGAGAGGTTAAGTAACTCATCCAAGATCACCCATTAAGCAAGTTAAACGAGTTCAGATCAGAACCTAGTGAAGTAGGATCACTCCCTGGGAATAGAACACTAAGACTAGGATAAAGCCCCATACCACAGTTCTGAGCCCTCCCAGAAATATGGGATGCTGAAGTTTATAAAGAGTTCTAATAAACACTACAGCACCTCATTTTGATTCTCCAGGATCCCTGAGCAGTAGCCAAGACATATAGTTTTGCTATCATTTACAGAGAAGGTAAAGAATTCAAGTGGCCTAGAGCAAAGTACTAGTGGTGGCTTTGTCACCTACACCAGCCCTCCTGTTTTTCTACGCATCACACTGCCCATTTCCTTGGAGAAGACAGAACTGCCAGCACTGTCCCACAGAGATCCCAGGGCCCAGTCTGGTGTCTGCTAGGATAACAAAGCAACATCAAGTTGATCTGGGAATCTCACTGGCAGAAGTGAGTGCCCTAATGAGCTTTGGCTGGACATGGAAGGGACAATGCAGGTCAACCTTCCCTGTGCATAAGACTCAGCTCATTCCAAAGCAACTTCAGCACCTTCTCAGTTGATTTCCCTACATCCTGCCATCGTTAGCCTCTTTTGCTATTTTAATTATTTCCTGGCTCTCTCTTCAAGACACCTGAGTACTCCTACGGATCCATGATCTTCATTTACAATTCTAAACTGCACAGGGCTCTAAAATTTGGGAGTTCTTCTCCCTGGGTTTGTAGCAAGCTAAAGCTAATTTAACCTCAAAACCTTACCTAAACTAACCCAAGGCTATTTATAATATTTATTTATTCCATTTAGTGTGAATATTCATAGATTTTATTACAAAACCATTATTCATCTTAATGATTAGGCCTGGAGATCTCCCTGGAGATGGTGCACAGATTCATCATTTTAAAATCTAAAGAACTGCTGTGAATCACCATGGGTCCCCTTGAAGGATAGCAGCTCAGTATCACAGACATTTAATAAAGACCTGCCAGGAGCTCCTGGGTTTGGGTTTTCCATGTCCCTCATCCAGTCCTCACAGTAATACTATAATTCAGGCATGTTATAGGGAAGGACACAGCTGATGAAGAGATGAAGTCATTTACTTTAGATCACAGACTTTCTAAACCAGAGCTGAGAGAAACTCCAGGCTTATTCAAATACTCCTGCTTTCCTTCTTGTAGCCAAAGCCTTAGACCTTCCCGTCCCTTATCCAACTAGAATACAGTATGCATATATGTGTGCATACTCACAGGTGTCCACATGCATGCAATTTACCGGGGAGGTAAAGCACTGACCAAGAAAACTGGGGGACTGAAATTTCATATGCTCCAGGAAAGGAGTGGGGGGAACAGTTGGATATTTCCACATCTACACAAATCTGGCTGCCAATATCTCACTTCCACAACTTTGCCTCTCTGGACACAAGTGTGGTTCAGTTCAAAAGAGAGTGGATATCTCAAATCTATTTGTATTCCAAGGAGCCAGAGACCAAGAGTGGATTTTGAGCTGAGTCAGTGGGTAACACTGAAGTTCAAACAAAGGCCAGCTATCTCTTTTAAAAATTTTTAGAAGTTAGTTTTATTGGTACATTTTCTATAAATGTTATGATCACAATAGACATTGAGAATTTGTACCAGAACATGATACGACTTCTCATTTTTTTCCTTTCTCCTGCCTCCCTACAACCCTCTGTATATATAAGCTTTGTTTCCTTTTTCATTTTTACCATCAAATTTTTTCTTTTCCTTCTTTACTTACCCCTATCCCCTTTGCTCATTGAATATTTTCTTACCATTTTATAATACCTATCATATATTTTAGAACTCATTATACCTTCCGTTTTTCATACCAGATAAAAGATATGGTTTTTACATGTCTGTGTTCTATTTATTTCACTTATGAGTATGTCCTCAAGCTGTCCTCTACTTGAGTATAAATGACTCAAATTTATCATTCTTGATGGCACAATAATACTCCATTTTATTTTTTAAAACACACACACATCATCTTTATCCAATCACCTGTTGTGGGCATTTGGGCTGTTTCCAAGATTTAGTTATTACAAACTGAGCAGCTATAAACATGGGTGCACATATGTCACTATGATATGAATCTTTTAATTCTTTTGTGTATATCCATAGCAGGGAAATAGAAGGGTCAAATGGGACCTCTAATCCTAATTTTTGGAGGAGTCTCCACAGTGATCGCCATAGTGGTTACACCAGTCTACGTTCCCACCAACAGTGGAGAAGGGTTCCTTTCTCCCTGCAACCTGACCAGCATTTATTTTAGGTTGTTTTCATGATAGCAGCCATTTTTGTGGAGTGAGATAGAATCTCAGTGTTGCTTTCATCTTTAACTCTCAAATGATCAGCAATGTTGAATATTTCTGCATATGTTTCTTAGCTGCTCTTACTTCTTCCTCTGAAAAGTGTCTATTTCAGATGCTCATTTTTAAATTAAGTCTTTAAATATGGGGGGTTGATTTTTTAAAGTCAGAATATATCTTAAGTAGTAGCCCTTTGTCTGAGAAACAGAACAGCTATCTCTTTTTAGCAGCAGACTAGCTTCTTCTGAGATCCAGGAGGTTCCACTAGGGGGAAGATAACACAGGGCGGGCAAGTTTGCATTAAACTGTTGGGTAGCCCAGCCCCTCTTGGGAATAGTATATCCTCTAACACCAATCTTGATGTCTGATTGATCTCTGCCAGGGGTATATGTTTCTTTTCAATCTTGTGAACTCTCTTCTGCTGTGATAATTAATGTCAGACAGTGTATTTTCTGGTTAATGCAACTCTGCACTCATAATAACTCAAAACTGAGATTTTTCTCTGCACCATGACTCCCTCTTCATGCTTCATCTCTTCATGTTTACATCTGGTTTAACTTTTTCTAATCTAAAATAAATCAGCATGAAAAGCATTAGATTTTTCATTTAGATTCTCAATTGCCTTTTATTACCGAGATAATATCCCTTATCTGATTACGAATGGTGGGATTGTTCCCTTGTTGAGGTCTCAGTGAGAAGGCTATAGTTCCCTCTTCCCAACTCTCCTTGTTTCTCCTTCACTCTTATTTTTAAGGATGCTATCTGGTGGGATTCTGATTTGAAAATGAGACAAATCAGGATGTAAAATGATTCATTAGTCCCAGCATTCCTCCCCTTGCCAGACACATGGAGGAAGGCAGCCCCCAGCCCCAGCTCGTTAATGAGATGTGGCCTGTGGAGACTTCACTCTCCGTTTTCCCACTAGAGCAACTTAAGCTCCCCGTCTGTTTGCAGGTATAAGTGGAAACAGCAAGAATGAAGCACTTGACTAGAGATTTCTATGCAAACATCAGGCACGGGGGTGGGGAGAACAAATCCAAAATATAGGCATGTTAATTATGCAGCTACAAAGTCAAATCCAGCTGAGCTAGTTGTACATCAAAGAGGTAGCTGTCCCTGGATTCCTGAAGGATTCCTTTCCATGTGTTCTATTACATTTCCTATCATCTGCAAATTTCCTCCTTAACTATAGTGAGCTGATGATCCCCGAGATTGAATCCCTTTCTTTTTCATGTGCAAACTGTCTCTTCCAGTACTTGTGTACCATCCTTTTCTACCTTCTCTTCGAGTCCTGCACAGTGGGAACTACTTGAGTGTTAAGCACCCTAACTCGAGTCACTATGACTTTGATATATTTCAGGAAGTTCTGAGATTGCAGTAGCCCACTCAACACTACAACGTGTCACTTAATTGTTGTTTTCTTTCAAAATAACAGACAAAAACACCAGTAGGATGAGCATGTTCCTTTCGGTGGGTTCACCTATTGGCACAGAATCCCGCCCCTGGCCCTATAGGGGAAAGGCTTTTCCATTTTATGCTGAGGGCTCATTTTTGTGATTTTCTGGGGGGAGTGAGGGTTAACCAAAATGATGGAAAGCAACCTAGTGTGAGCTCTTTTCATACCTGACTTTCATGTTTTCTCAGAATTAGAGGAAGTGATGACTTCTAGTTATTTAAAGATAACACAATTTAGTTCTTAATGACTTTAACACAGAAAAACTAGATTACACTGCGGAGCACTTATCATTGGCCAGGTACAGTATTAAATGCTTCATGGTTGTTATGTAATCTCTGTGGCAATTCTAGAAGGAAGGGCCTACTATATGATCTTAGAAGGCAAGGAATGATTAGACTTAATATTATTATACGTAGGAATACAAGCAGGCTAAGCACGGTGATACGTACTGATGATGGTGGTGATCCTACCTATTAGGAGGCTAAGACAAGAGAATTGCGAGTTCAAGACCAGCCCAAGCAATTTAGCAAGATTCTGTCTCAAATAAAATATAGCAAACTAGCTGCGATGTAGCTCAGTGGAATATCACTCTTCTAGCATGTTCAAGGCCCTGGGTCCCATTCCTAGCACTGTAAGAAAAAAATCAGTGGTGCAATCGATAGCTAAGTGGTAGTGATCTCTTACCTAGAGATTAGCATGGCCCTAAGCACTTTCCATACAACATATTTTTCTATCCCAATAATGACTTTGATGAAGGTATCATTATAGTTCTAGCCTACATATGCAACAACTGACAGTGGAGAAGGAAAGGGTTCACACAGAGTGACTGAATTAAAACCCAGCAGTGAATAAAATTCCAGGCCCACAGCTTCATCCTCTGTTACCTCCGAAGAACAGCACTGATTTCATAAAAACACAGAAGGTTTTGTTATAGAACATTCTAGAATGGGGAAGAGAAGTGAGAGAAGCCTGTTGCTAGGGGCTGGATTTGGGGGAGGCCACTGAGGGGGCTCTGGGATGAGTAGAAATGTCCTAGGCCACAGCTTGCTATTGGTTATATCACTGTGTACATTTGCCAAAACAAAATGTACTCTTTAAAAAAAGTATGAATATTAATGTATGTAAATTATATAATAATGTGATTTTTTAAAAGAAAAATACCATGAATAAGTGGCTTTTCCTAGCGTTTCAACTCAACAAACCCAAGGTACAAGAATTAAGACCTGACTCCTACTCTCAGGGCTCTCATAATCTGGTGCAAGAAGCTAAAACTGAGAATTCTCTCATGTATTTAGAGTGTACAGTCTCTAAACACAAGTAAAAGCAAGGCCAGACCTCTGTACTCATACAGGCACCACACACAGACAGTCCATGTGCTTGTCTTATTGTTACCATCTTGAATAGCTGATGATGGTAAAATACATATAACATAAAATTTATAGTTTTTTAAAAATATTTTCAATCTACAATTAAGCACCTTTACAACATTATGCAACCATCATGACATCCCTCTCCAGAATGGTTTCCTCTTCCCGTGGGAAACCTTGTGCCCATTTGAATTCAGCAAGCACACTCTATCTGTTCCAATCTTTTTTGCCCCCAAGGATTGGTTTTTATGAAAAAATTTATATACAAAGCAAGAGAAGTTTTCAGGATGTCTCAGAGGAGCTCACAACCTGGATCCCTCATGTGCACAGTTCACAGTTGGATTCGAGCACTTATGAGAATCTAATGTTGCTGCTCATCTGACAGGAGGCAGTGATACAAATGATAGGGAGCAACTGTAAATACAAATGAACCTTCCTTCACTTGCCCACTGCTCAGCTCTTCTCAGGAGTCTGATTCTGAACAGGCCACAGATTAGTACTAACTAGTACAGAGCCTGGGATTGGGGACTCCTGCATTAAGCAGCAACTCCCCATTCCCCTGTGTGGCCTCCACTCTACTTTATGTCTCTGCACATTTGATATCCCAGTTGCCTCATGTTAGTGCAGTCCAGTGACCTTTGCCCTTTTGTACCTGGCTCCTTTCACTGAACATGATGTCCTCATGGTTCTTCCATGTTGCATTGGGTTACATTATCACTCTCTTGAGAGTGTCTTTCAATGCACGTGCATGTTTAATTCTGATGAGTTTTAATTTACTGCTCTTTTTTCCTTTGGTAGGTCTGTGCTTTGTCATTGTCAGCCAAGTTTTTAAGTAATTTTTTATCTTCAAACATGCATCTTGTAAATGAGGTCCAGTGGGGCTGTAACACAGGTGTGTGAGCACAAGAGGCATGTGCAGGGTTTGCACTCACTTGCCAGAACCTTGATACAAGTGTTCTCAGACTGGCTGAGCCCACAGTGCCCTGAGATAGGCAAGACTCACAGTGACTTCACGGTGACTGCCTTACATCCAGCATCAAGCAGGAATGCCGCCTGCACTGTGGCCATTGCTTTGTCACATTTACTTCAAATGCAGGAAGCAGATGAGAGTATCTAAAGTACGTGAATAACAGAGCAATCCTATCATGTCTAAGTTGGCTTACTCCCCTTGTTAGCAAGCCTTGTGCTGAAATGATGATGGAGAAAAAAGCCAAGATTCCTCAACCAAGAACTGCCTTTCCTGGCTGCCCTTCCTTCCTTCCCAACAAACCAAGAGCAGAGTGTTGACAGGATGTGATTGTATCAAGCAAGGAGATACAGGAGCTTCTTTTGTGGTGCTTCTACTATTCTGAAAAGAATTAAATATATGTGTGCATGGATGGACTAAAAAGTACAAATTATGTCATTTTGGTAATACTACAGGAATTGAAGGATTCTATAACTATGTTAAAATCAGAATCATACAATATATACAGTAAAATGCATGATAATAAAATGGCAATTTTTCAGCCCTGATAACCAGTATTAAGTAGTATGTTTAAAATACCACAAAAAATCAAAGAAAGAAAGGATATGGATAAAATGAGAAAGTTTTATTCAAATAACCTCAGTGACAATCTCTGCTTTTTGAAGAAAGGAACTCACATTTTCATTTTGCAACAGTCCTAAATGAGACAAATACAATTTTAGAGCTGTTTCAGAGAAAATCTTCCAATTTTCCTCCTGTCTGTCCAGCTCAGTGGCATGCGCATATTAGGAACTAACAATGCTTTCCTCCTTCCAGGCAACAGCGAGGATCAGAGGACACAGCATCTCCTCTCCATGCCTGGTATCCTCTCTGCATATCCCTTAATCAAGACTCATCCCTATAAGGACATGAGCGAACCCATCACCACTTAACAGGCTGCTTCTCGGAGCCTTCTGAACAACACAGGCAGTGAACAGTCAAGCACCGAGAAGCCAGCAGTGTCCAGAGCTCATTAGTCAGCTGAGCACATTTGCAGCAAAAACATAATGATTTTCATGAACTTTCTGTAGATAGAGGGCTGAATCAGAGGCATCAGGGCCCTGCTGCAGATGGGTCCCTCCGGTGACAGGCACTGGCTCTTGGCTACAGAGAGCTATGCTGAGAAGTGGCCTCCTGCCTTACATACCAAATGGTGAGCAATTTGTTCTCTACTTTAAAAAAATATTTTATTTGCTTTTAGCCTTATTTGCTTCTCCGCTACATTATTTCTAAAACTTGGATTTTTTCCAAGATATTCATTTTTGGAGCTGTCCAAAAGTTCTTTTTGATTGGAGAAGGGACATAAATTAGACTCACAAAAAGGAAATGAAATTATTTCACTACTTAGAATTTGATTAATGAAAAGAAAGATAAAGCAAGTGACCTTCAATTCGTAGCTACTCTTGAGCAAGTGTAGATGATATCTGTCCATCCAGCTGTTGGTCTCTGTTGATCATGACAAAATGACTGTGTAGGGATTGTCAGTACTAAATCAGAGGGAGACCTTTCACATACACAATCAACTATCATTTTCATCTGAGATGCACTTCATGCATTTTTGCTCATTCATTCATTCTTTATTTGGTAACAAGTCCTGTAAATGTCTACTGAAAGTTGAACTGGTGCCAGGAGCAAAAGGTGAGGTAGAAGAGATGGTGAGCATGCTTCCTCATGGAGCTGCTAGACACAGGCTATAACAGCCTATGAGCCTTGCAACTCAGAGCCTCTTTTTGTGTCCTTTTCTACAAAGATAAGAAGTTTAAAATACACATAACCCTCTATATTTTCCTCTAGGGTATGAGCAGCACTTGTGAATACAATGGGCCATCACTTCTGTGATTAAGTTATATTATGTTACCTGGCCAAAGGAGTCTGCAGGTGTAATTAAGGCTGCTAATTGGTTGACATCGAGTCAATCAAAAGAGAAAGTTATGAATCGGGCCTGATTTAATCAGATGATCCTTTAAAATAAGTCAAAGAATTAAAACAGCAAGACTGTCTTTCTGACCTCGGTCAGGTAAATGAACAACTCTACAATGCCTCTGGCTGGAACTTCATGGCAAAGCCAGAGGTCAGCCAGTCGTAATTGAGAATGGTCTCTGGCCAATAAATCACCAAAAAGTGGGGGTTTTAAGTTCTACAGACACAGGAGCTGAATTGTTGCAATAACCAGTGATCCTGGAAGAGGGCCTGAGCCCCAGGTGAAAGCTGGGCCCTACATGACACTAGCTCAGCCTAGAGAAACTCTGTGTAAGCAGAGGAGCCACCTAACCCACACCAGGCTTCTGACCTACAAAACTGTGGAAAAATAAAGAGATGTTGTTTTATACTCCCCAGTGTATGTTCCTTTGTCACATAGCAACAGAAAACAAATATAGACGGTATTAGATAGATTGTATTTCCTTTTGTAACAGCCAATTAAAATGGAAGTGCTCTGTAGTTCTACGTGTTTCACTTAATCAGCGCAGGATCACAAGGAAACAAAGCTTTCTCCTGGACCAGAGCACCCTGTGGACTGTCATTCAGAGAACACATATGCTTGACTAGCAGCGCTTTTACGTACATTTCATGAACCTTGGAAATTTTTAACCTGTTATCTCTTCCAATAGTTCTTCTCCCTGACCCTTTCTCCACCATTTCTGAGACTCTCATCACATATTAATTAAACTTCAATATTGACCCTTAGATCATCCAGGACCCCTATTCTGTCTCGTGTACACTGCTTCACTCTCATCCTTCCTTTCCCTCCCTTTTCCCCTAGTCCCTCCTTTTCCCGTCTGTCTCTGTCTGAGTCTGTATGTCTTTCTCATTTATTTTTTCTCTCATATTCAGTTTGGAAAGCTCAGTGGTTTTCTTTGTAGCATCCACCTGCCATTAATCTCATCCAGTAAAATTAAAAACATGTCCTTTTTCCTCTCTAGATAGTCTAGTTGCTTTTTCATGAGTTCAGAGTGGCTCTTACTCTGAGGTTAACTCAATGATATTTCCAAGCACAGTTTCCTAAGAGCTCTACTAACCTGTCACTGAACTCAATGAGGTTGCTACACTGTGGGGGACCTGAGTGATCATGGCTGTGACCACATGCTAAGGACTGCTCATCTTACTGCTCCAACTGTGTGTTCATATCTGGTCTCTCTCTTCCTCGTTTCAGAGTTTCATCCTACACAACACAGATTGTTTCTTGGCCTGACTTACGAAGACCGGAGGCAAATTTCTCAGGTCTTTCTGGGGTTTGTTTTTTTTTTTGTGGTTTTTTTAGTTTTTTGAGATAGGGTCTCGCTTTGTAGGTCAGGCTGGCCCTGAACTCAGCCTCAAACTCACAGCAATTCTCATGTCTCTACTTCCTGAGTGCTGGGATTATAGGCATGAGCCACCATGCCCGGCACTGTGGAATATAGTACTGATTGCTTCTAGGTATGAGTCACCACACCTGCCATTATTGTATGTGGTATATTGTCCTGTGGGATCAAACCCAGGACATTATGCTTGCAAGGCAGGTGCCAGAACTACTGAGCTAAATCCCTGGCCCTTAAGTTCTTTCTATGTGTGCCTTCCTCCTCTCAGGACTGTGCCTTCCAGCTATACCTACAAGCTCTGTGTCCTCAATTCAAAGAGACTACTACATCCTGTTTAGTTTCTCTTTCTTGTATGACCTCCAGAAACTGCCATTCTTTTTGCCAAAAACATCTTCCTCTTCCCTAGTCTGCTAATACACTCACTCTTTTGCTGAGCCCAGAAACCTCCTAAACTTCCATGAAGAATGTGTATGTCTCCTCTGTGCATTCTTGCTCAGTCCCCTGCACTCACAGCTCTGCTCAGACCCTCACCAGGTGCCCTCCCCATCAGAAGAGGAGCAGGAGTAGGAGCCATGCCTGAGTAAGAGGTGTCCCCAGCATCTAGCATAGTAAGTTCTTAGCTCATAAGTTTTTTACAAGCCAACTCCTGTGTTTCGTTCTTAATGACTCTGCTCATTAAAGGAACCTGAAATAGCAAAAGCAGATCGGTGAGACCTTCCTACTGTGAGGATGAGCTTAGTGAAAAAGCTGGGGGAGGGATTGTTCCCTACAGCGGAGAAAGGAGGAGAGTCAGAGAGCTCTGGAAGGCTCTGGAAGTGCCTTCTTCCACTGGCGGCTGGTGTGGCTGGTGCTTGCTGAATACCTCTGAGTCTAGCCATGGTTGCTGAGAGATTAGCTGTTTTCCTTTCTCCTCTCCAGCACCAGGCAAGAAGTACCAACATCTGAGTGGACATAATAAGGCCAGAATCCTCCTCTGCCACTTCTGTCACTGCACGGCTGCGTCATCTCTGGGCCTCACAGAATTTGCTCTCTGGAGAAACAGAGCCCATGTGTCTCACACAGCTGTGCCCAGGATCAATGAGGCGATTCAGAATCAGCCGACACCAGTCTCCTTTGTTCCATCTCTGTCTCTCAGATCTCCTCACATGCAGAGAGGCCGGCCTCACCATACTCAGGCCTGATTCACACCTCCCTTATCGCTGCCCCCAGCAGCAATTCAAACTAGGGTCTGTCACTTTCTCCTGGTTCATGTGGATGCAAAATATCAGTTTGGTTTTTAGACCTGCATTAGAATCATATTTGCATGTTAAAAACTTAAATTTGTGTGGTTGGAGTGTAATAGTGGTGGAGCCCTTGCCAGACAGGTACAAGTCCCTAGGCTGGATCACTAGCATAGTCACGCACGTGCGCGCGCACGCACACACACACACACACACACACACACACACACACACAGAATCCACAACAAAAATCCCTTAAATTTCTGAACACCTACCTACCCCTGCCCCCAGGGCCCAGGGTTTCTGCATTTTCAGCAGGTTGTCCTGAGTGTTCCAGAGGATGCTGAAGTGTGAAAGCTCATCAGCCTTCTATGAGGTGGTAAAACACCGTTTAGATCGTTGTGGGAGTTTGAGAGAGATCAGTCCATCTCACAAGAGAAGTGGCCTGTTAGTGCTCTGTACCTCTGCACAGGTTTTAACACATAGGAATTAGCCACATACAAACTCATGCACTCAAAAGGTTTTGTTGCTCGTGGAACATGCGGCTGACCACAGGAGGGGAAGGACTCTTAATGGAAACTACAGTTAGCTCATGTGCAATTTGTAACCAATTTCTTGATGCATGGGAACTATCCCGAGATGAAAATACAGAAGGTGATAAATCGAGTCGCTGGACACTTGGAACAGGGAAAGAGGGACAGAAATATTTGGTGTTGATTTAAATAAGATGACTGCACAGAGGCAGAGTCCATGAAACACTGATTATGGTTTTCTCTTGGTCTGGGTCCACATCTTCACACCATGGCTCTGAGACAGGGTCAGGGGTAGCAGAAAAGGGGTATTAGAAATGGGAACAACAATGAAAACTCATTTTGATGTGATGCTGCCTCCATGCCAGGCTTACCCTTTTATATTAATTATGACTTTTAATTCCTCCTGAAACCCTATAAAGTAGATAATGTCACTGTTCTCATTAACATCGATGAAGAGACTAAGCTCCGAGTCAGCTTGGACAGATAAACTGCTGAAGTTATCAGGTAGCAGAATCCTATAGCATCTCTGTCCCATGTCCTTAATCACAGCAATACATTTCATCTCCCAGCTTGCCTTCCTTGATATAGGTGAAAAGTGGACGTGACTTCCCCACTCAATGCTGAAGTCCCTAGTGGAAACTGGCCAAATTAATATCACACAGATTGTATATGCCTTGGCTGAAAATGTGAGGGTCAAGTCACCTTTCACCTACTATAAAACACTGCACAGCAGAGTGAGACTGTAGACTTTAATCACCACATATGCCTCTAGATGCTACCAAACTAACTGCAGACCTTTGGCCTCTCATGTCAGTTTAGGGCACTAAGGTCTGACAGCCAGCCTCCTGTTGGCAAGTGACAGAGGGGAAGAAAGATTATAGAAAGTAGGTAGCACTGAGAAACACAGATGGTCATTTTATTTCTCTTTCAAATCCAGCCTTTCCCTCTTCTTGTGTTTGGATACAGGATCCTAGGGATTGCCAATGGAGGCCGGGTCATTGACCTTACACATCCAAACAGCAGCTCATTCTGGAGGGCCAGTGACATCACAGCAGCCAAAGCTTTCAGCCCATCTCAGTAAAAACATTACCACTAGGCCAGAACTCTAGGAAGAAAAGTGAGCCTAGGAAGACTTTGATCTTGGAACAGCTCTTCAGTTGGGTTGGAAAACAGCTAAAATTGTTTTGAAACTTTTGATAACTACAAGAGGAAAGGGAATGTTTGTTTTCTTCCTGTTCCGTCTCAGTGACCTCTTTATTCCTTGCATCAAGTTAATCTTGAAGCCCAAGCACTTAAAATTTGAGTGCTTTTATTTCACAAGAAACATTGCAAGCATGTGAAAGCATTCATCAAAGCCCAGAGTGAAGTTTCTCAACCCTGGTGGGACATCAAAAACACATCTACTTTTATCCATGATGGAATAGCTGAGCAAAAGCTAAAAAAACCAGTGTTTTCCAGATAATGGTCAACATGCAATATAGCACTGCTGAGAGAAAGGAATATTTTAATTTCCCTACCTCCAGAGGCAGATTTCTGGTCAGACCTCTGAGAAGGGAAACTGAGTTTTGGATCTCAGTGAGTGGAGGAGGCAGAGGCAGTTTTCAAGACAACTGACATAGCTAGAATTTTTTTTTTTTAGGGTTTTTTTTTTTTTTTTTTTGAGACAGGGTCTCACTTTGTAGTTCAGGCTGGCCCTGAGCTCAGCCTCCAACTCAAATCACAGCAATCTTCCTGCCTCTGCCTCCCGAGTGCTGGGATTACAGGTGTGAGCCACCACACCTGGCACTGTAGTATGTGGTACTGGTTGCTGCTGGGGGTGAGTCTCCACGCCCAGTATGGGATGTGGTTACCGGGGATCAAACCGGGGCCCTTGCGCTTGCAAGACAGGCACTGGAACCACTGAGCTAAATCCCCAGCCCCACAGCCAGAATTTTTGAAGAGCAGAGAAATGCAAGGAAAGGGAGCACTGAACCTACTCAAGTCTTTGGCTGAATACTACGCTGCACCTGTGGGAGAAATAATGTACTGAAACTAGGAAAGAACCATCAGAAAGTGGTAGTTCAGACAACGGTAGGACTTGGAAAGACTTTCTATTCTTGGCTTAAGAGGAAAGATCTTGAATCCTCAGAAGGGGTCATATGTTAATAGTGGAGCAAAGTCAGCCCTAGAAAAGAGATTCTAAGCTTCAATGCTATGGATATTGCAAGCTGGATAATTCTTTGCTGGAAGGAAGGGAGCTTCCCTGTGCACTGTAGGTTATTGGAGGCATCTTTTGTTTTACCCACTAGAAACCAGAGGCATTTTCCTACCCCCATTATCTTAGTTACTTTTCTCTCAGTGCTCAAATAAAATATCTTAGACACCCAAAGTTAAAGGGAAAAGCTTTATTTAGCTCATAGTTCAGAGAGGTTTCGGTCTGTAATCTAATGGCTCCAAGGAAGAGTGACAGAGCCAACAGTTCATGGCAGCAGAAGACAGCAAAAGCAACGAGAGACCTTCACAACATCTTTCTGTTCCTTTTATTCAGACTACTGGGATTAGGCAGTGCCGAACCAATCACAAAGCTGTCATGGTTTAATAATCACATGCCCTTAGTCCCAGCATCATACACCCTAGATTCAGCCACCTCTAAAATAGCCCCACTTCATTTGCATGAGACTTTATGGGAACATCTAAAAACACGTCATTACAACTAACAAATTTTCACAGACAAAACTCTCTCCAGACATGACCAAATATGCCTGGGTTGAGGAGAAAAATCATCCTCAGTGAGGAACCATTGCCTTGTCCTAAAGCCTACTTTGGTCCTGTCTCCATGGACGTCCAAAGTTAGCCTCACCAGAATCAACCTGTGTTCCAATAGCTTAACCTCATGCCGGACAAAGTTCATGCTCTTCACGAGAATAAAACAAAACCAAGCACCCAATGATGCCAAAATCACTGCCTCTAAAATTCAATTTAAAACTAGCCTGAAATGTAAAGAAGTGAGAACATAGGACCCATAATCAAGAAGAAAACCAATTGAAAACCAGTCAACAAAAACAGATACCAATGATAACAGAGAGAGAGATGAAATGATCAGGCAAAGTCTTTAAAACCGCTATTATAAGTGAGCTCTGTGTGCTCAAGAAGTTAGAGAAAAACATGAATAGGATGGAGAGGGAAATAGAAGATGGGACTGGTTTTTACTCGCCCATAGAGAAGTGAGTACTGCTGGCTAAATCCTGCCACACCTTGCATACAAAACGTGAGTAGAAATGAGAGCCACAAATAATGGCAGAGGTTCTAAAAAATATTGAGAGGCATAGGCAATAGTATTTGATTTCCAAATACAAAAACTTTCCCCAGATCTTCTTATGATTAAGAAGATCTTTCTTCTTATGAAATCTCACTATCAGACTGATGGGCAAGTGTTGCTTTCCATGGCCCTGGATCATCAGAAAGGTCTTAACAATGAGTTAGGATGGAACATACAGTCATAGACTGAGAGAGGAAAGCACACCACTTAATTCTACATGGTTTCCTTCCTAAAGTTGGTGAAGCCATCCAAGCTTTGCTTCCCAGGGAGTCTGAGAGTATGTCCACTCTTAAAATGTGGATGGCAGGCATAGCTGCAGAATGTGCCCATCCCCCAACCCAGTGAAAGTTTTGTTGCTGCCTGAAATGTATCAAATACATACGCAGGAAGAAAAGTCCTTAACATACAATGTGCCTGTTAGTTTCAGGCATTTTAGAATAAACAGATCTAAGCTTTGCAAATGTAAGGATAAAGATCTGCAGCACCCTCACTCTCATCTGCTTCCTGCCCTAGTTACTTTTCTGTCTGACAGGTTCTACTTATGGCTCCTGATAAAGGCAGGTTAAGGAAGAGGATGGGTGTGGCTCGACTATGGTTGAAGTTATACCAGGTCATTGCTCGTCTGAGGTAAGAGGTGGTTTCTCCAAGCACTAACTCAGCTCAGGATTCAGGCTAGGGTTTTAGAAAAACTTCAAGTCTGTAGATCTTGTACCCAACTCAAGCAGATTTGTTGGTCCATACAGGAAGTACTTGAAATCCATAAGTTTTTCACAGAAAGAATAGTTCACAACCTCACTATACTGAAAAAGAAACCAGTTTTTAAAAATCCAGCCCCTTTGTGCTCTCTAGCTTTATCCCAGTGACCCTGCTTCTTTTTCACCCCCACGGGCACTGTGTGGTCAAACCCTGGAGCAGGTTATTGGATGGCATCTGGGATGATGGGAAGCAGAACTCAAGGGCTGCTAACTGGGTTCACTCATCTGTTCAGCTTGGGACATTGAACAAGAAGCTTTGCTTCTTCCTAGTTTCCTCAATCTAAATGGTCCTGACATGCCCCAATAAGAATAATAAAAAAGAATATTGTAGCTCAGTGGATGTGGGATATTTGATTTCCGAAACGTTTGCTGCTCAAAGTTGCAAAAAATTCAAAACTCAGGGGTACTGAGGCACTGGTCCCATCTGTTGATTTTTAGACTTGGCCTACCCTTTAACCCAGGAAGCAGTGGGCCACCTCTCACATCCGACACAGCATGAACTGCATGGACACAGCCTGACTGCAGGCGGACGGGACTGGGACTTAACAGGTGGCTCGACTATTATTCACAAACAGTAATGGAGAATTAGATCACAAGACAATAATCTAACTGAGACTATTAGTATACTGGAAGCTTTTACAACTTCCAGCAAAGAAGCACTTTTTTTTTCTCATTGTTATCTCCAATGTAGATGCAATAATAAAGGAACTGACAAAGTTTCATGTATGGAAAAAAATGGGAATAAGAGCGACTCTTTGCCATATAGTTTAAAATGGTGTCATGAACACTACTGTAAAAATGCATGATGATATAATTCAAGTTTTTCTGTCTCAGAAGGACTGAAAAATAACCTCAGTGAAAAATTATACAATGATAAAATTCTCTCTCCATCCGATTAATTACTTGTGAATAATAACATCTCTGGTTTCTTTCAATTATATTCTAATTGCACACCTTTTGCTCTGGTGATTGGGCAATGAAGTAATGAACAACTATTACTGAATTTAATTAACACCATTATTTCTGTGGCCTCTACTTCTCTGTTGTGAACATGGAAATTCATACACCCAGGGCTGGAACCAGAAGCAGCCAGCCTTGAATCCTGCTAAACCTGTTCTTCTGCAGTGTGTGGCCTTCCTTCTGCCAAGTATAGGGAACAAAAGACCGGAGTATGTGCCAGTATTCATGCGACGGCTTTCCTAATAACAGCATCAATATTCAGAAAGGTTACCTTTTCAGAAAACATTGCCAATTTGTTTGTTAAATTTATCAGAAGAGATGGGTAAATGAGGTACCTGGGAGTCAATTACAGTGTCATTCATAATTTATTCCATGTACAATAAAGAGCCGATCAGATTTCGTGTGTGTTTACTTTCTGAAAAGATAACCTCTCATGGCCACCACCGGTTACCGAATACAAATATGTTTCAGAGTAACAAGTTTACCTGACTCTGACATTTTAAATTTCCAGAGTTTCCCTTTTTTTCCACAGAGTTGTCTGCACACAAAAATGAGTTCATCCCAAAAACACCACTAAATAAATAAAGACCTTTCTTGAATCACTTCGTTTTAACCTGACCAAGGAAAGTCCTACACATTCTGCATAACCTGTAAGCTCATAGGAATTTGTTTTTAAAGACAGAACACAGCAAACTGACACAACTAAGAATATTTAAACTCCCAGAAATATACTGCATGTTTGGAAACGTGGACACCAGTCACCCACTACTGCGGAAGTTTCGAAAGACCTGTTCGATGTTCATAAAAGCAGATACTTGTCATTTACAGCTAATCAGCGTGTCCCTCCACTGTCATTATTGCACACACTGAAACAACTTCGGACAGAGAATACAGACAGATGCGGTTCTCTGGTTAACTTTCTAGGTCCAAGACACCCCTGGGCTTCCTGTGTGACACCCAGCGGCCCATTCTCTCCGCATCAAGTGGTCCCCTCAGCTCCCCACCTGGCTCCGCGGTACCTCATATCTGCTGGCTGGCTGCTCCGCCGTCTTCAGTCCTTGACACATATGGATGATACAAACTTTGGCTCTTCGCTGCGAGGGAAACCAGTTACTCTTCACGAAATCCATGATCATCACATGGTTTTTCAACTCCGTGCTGAACGTCTTTATCTGAAAAGCGCGGTGAGCAGCAGCTCCTGCGTGCGCGGCGGTGAAGGGCCCCTTCTGAGTTTTCGCGGGCATTCCACAGCGCTGCATGAGCCTCGGAATCTTGTGACTTCAGCGAGCGAGCCTGGAAAACACAATTTTCTTTGTTTTACCCAGGTATTGAGTACAGCAGGAGGGACTTGGGAAGCGCCCCAGCCCAGCCCTGCTCAATTCTTCCAACTCTAGCCAGCTGCTCCAAAATTCTCCACGTGCTGGAAAAGGACGTGGAAGCGTAAAGCCCGCAGGTGATCCTCGGGTGCCATTAAACAAACCTTCCTTCAGCTGTGATCTGACCAACTCCAGGTTCACGCCTCAGCTCTTAGGTCAGCCCGTCTTCTCTGGTTTCAAAGAGACATTTTTCTTCCCTACCGCATTCAAGTTCTGAATGCGGAATGTGCCTGGTTACCAAAAGGTTCAATATGTTTTTCAGTCTGCAGGCCCTCAAATCCAAATAAATTATTTACAGAGCTCTGTACAAAGGAACCAGGAGGGATAATTGCTGCTTTTTAGAATTCCTACTTTTCCTTGCCAGGACCGAAAGGAACAAGTGCAGGCTGCCTACGGACACAAAGAGCGCCCTCAGCCCCGGAGCAGATAAGAGCCACATTCAAAGACAAAAGAGGAGCCTGGCCCAGAAGAGACGGCTGCAACTGGGAAAACTGTGCTGCTCAGAGCCCATGTGTGAGCTCAGACCCTGCGGAGCCTCAGTTTCCCCCAGGACAGCAGTGACATGACAATGCCCTACCTGCCATTCACGGGGTCCCTGTGCAGATCTGGTGAGCCTCACAACGGGAAGCGGGCGGCGTATCACACGGCCATGGTCGGCGTCCTTGTCAAGGTACAGGGACACATATTCCGTCCAAATTATTATGCACAGTTGCCCCTCCATTCGTGTGATACAGTGAGATATTAATGATGCTACAAATGACTGGATTCTGAATTTCAAACCACTGAGAAATACCAACCCATGAAACACTCACCTTTTTATTCATGTTTGGATATTATTTCAACTCAGCTAGTTTTTCAGAAATAAGACTGACAAGTCAGATCTAAGCAGCGCTCCGAGAGGAAGCAGATGACAAATGCCCTGGCCTCAAGTCTAAGCATGTGACACTTCTCCACAGGTGGTTTTCTCCTGGCATTTGGCACAGGTGACCCTCCCCCTTGAAAAGTTAGCTCACCTGTTCCACATTGCATGCTGGGAAAGAGGCTGAACGAAAGGGCCTGCAGGACTCTCCTGGAAGCACAGCTCCAGTGCCTGGCCCAACACCTCACTCTTTCCTGCTGCAGGAAAGAGCTTTGCAAATCACACTCAGCAGGGTTAGAATTTGAATGGCGGAATGTTAAACTTCTGCCTGTGGGATGATGGAAGTGTGGAAGCTGAGAGCTAAAACACAAGAGGAGATAGAAGACTTCAGAGATCATTTAGGCCAATGCTCTCATTGAGTGTGAAGATCACAGACCCATAATGATTAAAAACTGACCAGAGCAGCTTTACTCATTGCATCTTAAATAGAACACTGTTCAGTGCAGCCTCTGGTTCTCCCAGATATCACCGAAATGTCAAGACCCAAATGATGGTTGCCAAGACCCAGCAGTGGCCAGTTTGATTTGAGCCCAAGAGTCATGTTGGAAACTACTCATGTTAAAAACAGCCCACCAGGGCCGGGGAGTTAGCTCAGTGGTTCCGGCGCCTGTCTCGCAAGCGCAAGGACCCGGGTTCGATTCCCCGGTAACCACATAACAATACTGGGTGTGGAGACCCACACCCAGCAGCAACCAGTACCACATACCACAGTGCCGGGCGTGGTGGCTCACGCCTGTAATCCCAGCACTCAGGAGGCAGAGGCAGGAGGATT
>PVIR01001207.1:0-14943 GCA_004026965.1 Petromus typicus | reverse complement strand
CAGCCCACCAGAGGGCTGGGGAGTTAGCTCAGTGGTTCCGGTGCCTGTCTTGCAAGTGCAAGGATCTGGGTTCGATCCCCGGTTAACCACGTACTATATTGGGCGTGGCGACTCATGCCCAGCAGCAATCAGTACCACATATCACAGTGCAGGGTGTGGTGGCTCACGCCTGTCATCCCAGTCCTGGGGAGGTAGAGGCAAGAAGACTGCTGTGATGTGAGTTGGAGGCTGAGCTCAGGGCCAGCCTGAACCACAAAAGTGAGACCCTGTCTCAAAAACCCTAAAAAAAAAAAAAAAGCCCACCAGAGGGTGTCTTTTTAGATTTGGAAATGCTGTGTTAAAGACAGTCAGGGAAGACATTCGCGCAGTAAAGAGAATAAAATGTATTAGTCGGTATTTACTAGAGAAACAGATCCAGTGGACCTTCAGGTTTCAACCAGCCTGACATAGGAACCATTTGTGCTAATTAGGTTAATAGGTTCAGCTGCCTCTTGTGACAATATAGCCAGATCTCAGCTGTATTGACTTAAAACCAACTTGAGTTACAATTAGCTCCTGGGAACCAACTGAGTTCATAAGTCCAGGGTCCACTGAATAATGCATGATATATAAATATATATGAACTTACAAGATTGGCTCACAATGGCCACCCACAGAGTCAAATGAGCAAGGGTCCAGAAGGTCTGTCTACACACTGGAGCCCGAAGGATTTAGTCGCAGGTTTGGAGCTCACCGCAGCATTGTTAGCCCAGTATGCAGGGAGAATCCATTTCCCATATCTTTCTGCAAATATGTCCTATTTATATCCTGAATTCCCTTTTAATCAACTGTAGGTTGTTTAACAAAATGAATTCCTACAACTTCATGGAGAAAAGAAAAGAATCCATGACAGGAGACTGAAGGATCTGTGCTGGAAGCCAGCAGATGACACTCAAGGCGAAGAAGGGAGCTCTGAAGGGGCAGCAGCAGATCTGTCCTTCTTCATTTCCTCTTTATATCATCAAGGCAATCATTTGCCCAGTGGTGGGTGCTCCACACCCTAGAGTTGAGTGGCCGTAGGGGTGATCTCCCATTCCTTAGGGAATAGAATTGCTCAGCTGAGTTAGCTAAGCTCTCTTAATCAAACTTCTCCAATTAACACAATAAATCAATCATCACAAATGACCTCAGAGAAAGAGGGAACCTGTTCTCCTGTTTGGGGACTGTGAAGGCAAAGCCGTGTGTCACCCAAGTCTTTGAACTAGCTCCTGTAAGGAATATCTGTTCCTGTGCAGCAGATCCTGCAAGTCTGACAGTCCGGCTTTTCTTCTAGCATCACAACACAGTAAAGGACTCTGAGCCATGCAGATTGCCAGGACTACCTGTCCAACTGCTCTAGGACTAGTAAGGTTCCACCACCTGCTAGTGAAAATAGCTTCCATGGAGATTCAGGATTTCATCAAGACTGTGGGTGGCTTTTCTTTTTCTTTGACTGCACACAGTGGCTGGGCTTCAACTGGCCAGGATGGCCATAAGAAAAAGCTATAACATGGGCTGGACAAAAGCCCTGGTATTGTCAGATTCATCCCTCATTATATGGAGAAGAAAATGGAAATCCAGAGGGAGGGAAGCTCAGAGGAGAGATCAGAGGGCTAAAAAAGTACCACAGGGAATTTGGAAGTTAAGTTTGTATCTTTTTTTTTTTTTTTTTTTTTTTTGAGACAGAGTCTCACTATTATAGTTCAGGCTAGCCCCGAGCTCAGCCTTGAACTCACAGCAATCCTCCTTTTTCTACTTCCCAAGTGCTATATTACAGGCATGAGCCACCACGCCCGGCACTGTGGTATGTGGTTCTGATTGCAGGTGGGCATGAGTCTCCACACCCAGCATTGTAGCATGTGGTTACCAGGGATTGAACCTGGGCCCTTGCATTTGCAAGGCAGGCACTGGAACCACTGAGCTAAATCTTTGGCCCTTGAGTTTGTATCTTGACCGCAAAACAAAGTAGCATGTGGTTGTGGACAAGATTTTCCTCCCCTAATTCCAGATACAGTTCTCTTTATCCACAAACTGCTGGCCATTCTGATACCTCTGGATTTAAAAGTGTATAGATTCAGACTATAACAGACAACACAGCATAGAGTAGCTCCAACCACTTTGGCAGACCTTGCCCAGGAAATGTAACATCCTTCTGTCCATTCACACCCTTCCATTTGACCTTGGAACCATTGTCCCTCGAGTCCAGCAGGGCCACAAACTCCACAGCTTAGTCGTCATGAATCTTAAAGCACAGCCTCTCAGAGCACCTCATTCCCCCTGGTACTCATCGTGTTGGCCCTGCAGGCTTGAGTGAACTGCAAAGCTTTCCTCTGACTCAGTTTCTCCATCGGTTTCATAGGAAAATAATAATGGCTTCTTTGATGGGTTGCTATAAAAACTGAAGGAGTTGGCACCAGTAAAGAGTTTGGGGCAGAGCCTGGCACAGGATCTGCCCTCCACAGATAAAGGTTGTCATCATCTCCAGATGAAAAAAACTTAACAAGAAGTAAATAGCCACAGTACTTTAATACTCAAGAGGAAAAATTGCTAAAAAGAAAAATGAACTTACCCTATTTCCAGAACTCTCTCTGATATGTGTTAGTTCCCAGAACTGTGGCACAGCACAGATTTCCTCTGATGGAAAATGGGGACACAAGCTCCTGAACAGACTGTTGTGTGCACTGTCTAAGGAGTTAGTT
Organism: Petromus typicus; assembly: GCA_004026965.1. Lineage (NCBI taxonomy): Eukaryota > Metazoa > Chordata > Mammalia > Rodentia > Petromuridae > Petromus > Petromus typicus. The sequence continues at coordinate 12,226 of PVIR01001207.1, read as the reverse complement.
GGATATGAAATTGATTTTTATTAGTGATATATTTTAAACCATTCAGATGCTAATTTTTAATGAAAATGTTTTAATACAGCAGAGAGAGAAAGGACAAGGCACAAACACAAAGCTAGTTCTCATCCAAAGGACAGATGTCAGCCCCACCTACAGTCAAAATCAAGTGGCAGTGTCAGTCAGTGCAAGGCCACTGTGCTCAGCCATGCTGCTTGAGGAGCTGAAACACTTTCTGGCTGGCTCAGAGCTCCATCCCCTTCCCCTGGATCCCTTCCCCTCCTCCACCTGAAGCCCACCCAGACAAGCTCCATGGGAACTATGCCAACTTACAGTACCTCCCTTACCTCACTGGCTGGAATGGGAGTGGACATCTGACTTTAACAGGGACAACTAGACTCTGCCCTCATTATCTAAATCTACCCTATGTGTGGCCCTAGAATTCATGTAGTGATGCCCTATCCCCACAGTGTGATAATATTGGGAGATGGGGCCTTTAAAAGATAATTAAAGTGGATCGTGGGCATAGGGCCCTACTGATTGGACTAATGCCCTTGCCAGAAGAGAGGCAGGGACCTATCTCCTTATAACCCTTTGCAGGGGACACAGTAGAAAAGTCTGTATGTGGCCTCCTGCAAGCCAAGAAGCCTCATTACCAGAGACCCAGTCATACTCGCACTCTGACCTCAGACTTCCAGCCCCCAAAACTGTCAGATAATACTCAAATATTTAAGCCACCAAGGACATGGTATTTCATGCTAGCAGCTGGAGCTAAGATAATTCTGAGGAACTTCAATCCTGACTTCTGGTTGTTGGATGATCACTACCCTACTTAAGGCTGAACCATGTTTATCCTGGAGAGCCTTGGTCCTGAGACCACACTGTGTAGGTGGCTGGTGTGCTGGGCAAAGGAATGTTATAGTCACTACTGGTGCAGATGGCAGCTGACACAGAAAGGCAGAGGTCAGAGATGGGGGCACTTGGATATTTCTAGAGCGCCAGTTCCTGCCCAGTCTCATTCTGCCTGGGGGTTGAATGAGAGACTCTAACATCTTTATAATACTTTCCTCTGAAAATATAAGGAATTATACATAGGTTCACATTGCTTACAACCCACAGAATTTGGTTGAACTTTGATAGTCCACTCTATTATTAAAGAATGTAAAGTGTTTTTGGGGGGTTGTTGTTATTTTTCCAGGCCCTGTGCCAAGCACCTGAGATGCAGTGAAACATTCCACTTTCCTAAGAGTTCAGTGTTTACCTACGGGACAGAGACTTCAACAAGCAGTCAGACATCATAAAGAGTTGTGGTGGGTCTTTAGGGAATAATCACCAAAGCAGGAACATTGTATCGAGTCTGGAGAGCTGACTCGCTAGCACTGCATGGACCCAACTCAATTACAGGACATCACACTATGCCCTGCCTCCTGTAACTGTCCTAAAGAATTGTGTTGACTAATCTTGTCAATTGCCTGGATGGAGAGACTCCTGAAGAAGTGACTGGCCCAGAAGAGTACTCACCACATCAATGGGCTAAACCATTGACAAATGCATAGCTGAACAGGCTAACGGGAAATAGGGCCTAGTTGGAGGAAGTAGGTCATAGGGAGTATGGCCCCTGGGGACAACATTGATCCATGGCCTCTTCCTCTCTGGGCTTTTTCCCTGTGCTCTGTTTCCTGGATTCTGAGTTGAATAGTTTTCCTCCACCATGCCTGTCCATCATGACCTTTCTCACTTGAAGCCATGAAACTGGGGCTGAAACCCCTTAAACCATCAGCTAAAATGAACCCTTTCCCTTCTTAGTTGAGTTTATCAGGATTTTGGTTGAAATGACAAAAAGCTGAGCAAAACAAGCATCATGAATGAAGATGAATGTTGACTGAAGCCATATTTACTGCTTACTGGGGGAAACCATTTCCTGGATCCTTGGCTGTTCTATTCTTAAAGTAAATAATTCAGTCAGCTATGAAAGTGAGACCTCTGACCTTATTAGTGTCCGACAGAAGATCCTATTTAATTTCACTAAACTGGTCCCTGAGGTAACTAGCTGCAAATACATCACTGTCAGTGATGCAGTATCAGGACAGCAAATCAACACCAGGAGCCTTGAATGTGTTTGTTGTTGAAATATGTGGGAAATTAGTCTCTTATTCCCTCCTCACCCCTGATACAATATGCAGTGCTGTATGGGATATGCATTGAAGTATTTAAATAATGAATTATTCAAAAAGAAAAGGAACTGCGGGTACCTGATGCCAGAAATTCATGCCTGTGAATTCTTAATCTGTTCTCCAATGGGATTAGCATTTACGACTATGAAAGATGTCCTAATTATGCAGTTTCAGAGTTGATTTTCTGCAGGGCCCATGCAGATCTAAAAAGCATTAGGCAACAATAAAAACAGATGACTATGAATTTCTGAATTCATAATTTAGTTTCCCTTTTGGGGGGAAGTGACATTTTTATTTATGGGCTCTTCACTCATCAGGTGGGGACTGAAGTTTGCTTCCTTTCTCTGAGGCGTGGTGCTGACTGCCAGTACTTCCAATCATGCCTAAAGAAAACCAGACATCCGAGACCCTCACTGCTGTCTGTGACACAGGACTCAAATACTACCTTTCCCTTTCTCACAGTCCCTACCCACTGGGGTACTCAAATGAAACAAATGTACTAAGAATTATATGGCCCACTAAATGGGACACTCGACTATTCAGCCAGTGGTTGGGGGGAGAGCTTGCTTGATGAATCCAGCCTCTTACCAAATTTTTCAGTGGAGCTGAGTAATGGTTTCATGTGACAGAAGAGGTGTGACCCTCTCAGTCATCAGGGACAGGTTCTCGGTAGATATTCCTTCAATGGATGAAGGAAAACAAAAGAAATCCATTATGCACGCATATATGTGTGTATGTGTATGTGTGTGTGTGCATTTAGCCTCTCAAAGAATAAACTTTTTTGGCTTCTTTTACAATGTTTGGAAATCATGGTAATTTGATATTTGGGAAACAGCAAAATAGGAGAAAACTGGAACAAGAACATGGGCAATACAGCCATATCTGTTCACAATAGTTACTTTCTCCTTCCGTTTGCAAGCAATCAATAACCATCTATTTACTACCCACAGCGTGTTCAGCTCTGTGCCAACTACCCCAATTAAATATTCAAAATCATTTCAAATGCCAGTGAAAACAAAGACAACCCGCAACAGGGGAGAAACCATGTATTTCTCCTACAAACCCAATGGAAGGAACAAAATATTGCAGAAAACAAATAGTACTTTCCTATTTTTCCTCCAAAGTCTTCAGCAGTTTTTGAAAAAAGAAACCAAAGACTTTGTAAGAAACTGTGCTTGATTTTAAAGACTATCTGTTGGTCAGAAGGAGATGGGACAACAATTATGGCTAAAGTTTCAAATGAACATCCAATTCAATTCCCTGTTTACATCCTGGAACCAAAGAGGCAAAGCTAGGGTGCCCATACTTGCCCCTGCCCTCTATGAAGGATGGTGGTGTCTCCCTTTAAGGCACATGGATGAGCTATTGTGCTGCATGCTGAGACATGGGAGTCAGGGACAGACTCTTGTTATTATGGCTTGAGAGTAGACATGACACTTTTTCCATATTTTTCCCACAAACGTGTTCATTGTCTCTCTCAGCCATATTTTCCTACACAGATGAATTAACTTTTCAGTGAGTCATGCTAGACAAATTTGTGAAATGCAATACTCATCAGTAAACTACCCAGGTGCAACAACAGGCCTCATCTAGAAAACACTGCAGTCATGCTGACTTTCTATACACTGTCCCTCCCTTGGGGACACAAGAGGGTGGTGCAGTATAGGTGGCAACCAGACCTTTACCTGCAAGGTAGGCAGCAGGCACCTGGCAGGGGAAGCCTCACTCCCAGGCTTCTCTGTAGACCTTCCTCTTGGTACCTACTGAAAATATGATCTTCTACATGTTGCTTCTGCCCAGGCAGCCCCATGTCCTGTGCCAGGTGACCCTGTCATGGTTGAGAGGAGCTTGAACCCCTAAGAATTAACTTATGTAGTATCAGGGTGATAACCTCAAGATTTTCTTCAACATTGTGGGACTAGCATATAGGTTTCCTTTAGTCATCTTCATAAACCAAACCAACAACAAATATGAATAGAATCCTATGTTAGCAAACATCATTATAACAACTTGTCTCATTTGAGAAGATAAGGAAAACTAAAATTAAAATATACATACATAAAAAAACACATACAAACACATCCATAAATGTAAATATGTAGTAGTACTTAATGTGTTTTCTAAAAATGACATAGGCCAAATATAATTTACTTTCTGGAACATTTCACAATAATGTAAGTAAAAAATTTCTAGCACTTGGGTGTGGTGCTACCCACCTGTGATCCCAGCACTTAGGAAACAGAGGCAGGAGGATTTCTGTGAGTTTGAGCCCGGCCTGGGCTACACAATGAGGACAAGGCCAGCCTGATCTCTTCTCTCAAAAAAAAGAAAGAAAGAAAGAAGAGAAAAGAAAAGAAAGAAAAATTAAAAAATTTCTAGTAACCTCAACTGTCTTCAGAAGTGTGCAATTTTTGACCAACAGGTCACATGTGATACACTTTCATCATATGAATAAAGTTTCATCATATGAATAAAGCTGACCATTCAGGTATAGCTTATCATCTATGGTCCCTTCATTTTTCATAGGATATCAGAGCTGCATTTTTGCAAGACAGCCACTTGGGGTCCAAAGCCTAATGTATTTATTATCAGCTCTTGAAAGAAAAAGTTTTCTACTCCCTGAAATGAGACTCTTCACTTACCATAACCTTTGTGGATGGCAGGACAGATGGGCCTAGGATCATACCTTCCTGTACAACAGTATTGCTCCGTGCTCCTAAAACCATTCCCCCAGGTCCAACCTGGACCCAGAATCAAAATCTCCAGCTGATGGTTGCAGCATGAGGGTTTGGGAAACACAAATTGACTCACAGTAATTCCATAATAATCTGTGTACTACTGGCTTTATGTGAAGACACAATTATCGTTTCTCACTTTGCAGATGGAAAGCAGAGACTCCTATAATGTGTGTGGGTCAAAGGTGAGCCAGGCCTCAGACTGAAGGGCAGAACCTGCTGCATCATCCCAGAACCACTCTGTACAACCTCTGAAATACATGACCTTTGAAGTTCCAAATAAAATATAAAAATAAGCCTCACAGACAGCTAGCATGTTTACCTGCAGGGTAGGCAGCAGGCACCTGGCAGGGGAAGCCTCACTCCCAGGCTTCTCTGCAGACCTTCCTCTTGGTACCTACTGAAAATGTGATCTACATGTTGCTTCTGCCCAGGCAGCCCCATGTCCTGTGCCAGGTGACCCTGTTATGGTTGAGAGGAGCTTGAACCCCTAAGAATTAGTTTATGCCATAATCTGGCAAATGTACACACACTCTGGACATGCAGGTCAAATGAAAACAGGAGCTATGAACTAGGGCAGCTGGTACAGCAGTACCTCAGTTTACAAACTAGATTCTTTGCATGATTCAGGTCACAAATGGAATTGCATGAGAACTGAATGAAATTCAGTACTTGGGTTCGATGTTGACCTTATGGAGAAATTTAATTCAATGCCTGTCCAGTTTGGTATGCAACCACAATGATGGAGATAATTGAGCTCATGAACTGAGGCATCACTGTAGAAGAGGAGGTGCACTTTCTTGTCCATTCATTCAGTGAACATTACTAAGTACCAGCACCAGACAAGACAGTCTGTAACCAAGAGTGAAATAGCTTGACCTGGTCCTCATGTCTTCAAAGGGGAATATGACCCTGAGGAAGTACCATCAAGGTATTAAACACATACCAAAAAACTGAAACAGGGATGGTGAACCTTTTAGAATTTTCAATGATACAAACAGTCGGCTCTGGCATGTGTGCCATAGGTTTGCCACCACCAGTTCTAAGGCCTCTTCTGCTATACTCAGAAATAAGGACGAATGTAAACTCTGCTTCTTTGGTGCTAGTAAAGGAAAGTGATGCATAACTGATGCTTTTCTCTCCTGCTCCTTCCGTGTAGCTTGCAAGCACTAGCATCCTTTAGCTGAGCCCTGTCCTGCCGCAAGGCTGGCACAGTAAATGTAGGGTACATGGATGACCACTTCCCCATCAGTGGATTCTCCCTCCGTGGGAGCAGTGGGCTGCTGCTGAGCAGATTTGGATGTGATGCAGCAAAGTGCAAAATTCTTCTAAGCAGATCCCATCACCACACTGCACTTACGCACTTGGCACACTGGGAGCCCCACAAGCTTACTGCAGCACCAGAGCTGAGCAGACAAGAGGGCAAGCCAGTTCGGTGAGTCTGGTTCTTATCTGTGTCAAGCGTGGGTATCCCTTTCCCACTTCCTGTCCCTGGTCACCAGGCTCAGGGTGAGGCCACCTAGCCATGCAGATCTCTCTGGTCTCATGTGTCCTTTCTCTGAGGTCTCAGCCTTCTAGCCCTTCATTCTGTGCTGTACCACCCAGCCTGTGTCCCTGGCCAGCCCAGTGTCCAATGGGAAATGGGCCTTGGCTTCAATTTCTCCTCCGCCTGCCCATCACAAAAGGCTCCCTCCTCAGGTTTCCACTGTGTTTTCTCTCTCTTGGCTTCTGTTTCCCTGATCCCAAGTCTGCACTGGCCACAGGGATCTATCTCTGTTCCTCACTCTGCAGTGAAAACTCAAACTCAATGAGAGCTCTATTTTTAAGTGAGAAAAACAAGCTTCTACTAGAGAGCTGAAATGAATTAAGAATGTAGAGCTAAGCCAGGTGAGTATCCTTTTATAAGGATAAAAGTAGAAAGTCTATTGTTTTATTTTTAACTGAAAATCCAATCAGCCACTTGCAAGAGCTAAAAGTGTTTTCAAAGTTAAAGCTCAAGTTCTGTGCAAAAGGGAGTGAATCCCCATAGATATCAAAGATGGAGAAGAAATTCTGCAGAGCCCAGTACCCAGGTCCCTTGAGGCAGTCTTCAGTGGAGCTTCCTGCTAACACTCATCTTTCTCAGGCTCCAACCCTGCCTCATCCCTGGAATTTCACCCAAAATTTCATTGACATTGTGTTTCCTCTTCATTTACATATTCATACCAGGGACATTTTCTGGACACTGACTCCAGGCCAGTGCTGGGACTTGTGTTTCGAGGTAAAGAAATATTGTCAGGGTGGAATGATGTGTTGACTCTTGTTCCCCAGTCTCTTTGAGGAGCCAGTGAGTTCCATTCTAAGTTTTGTTTCCTTTTGTTTTGGTTTTTTGTTAGGCACTGCAAACAGAATTATTTTCACTGTTTTTTGAATACCTCATAGTGTACTTTTGTATGTTGATTTTGTAACCCTCAGGCAGACTGAATCCACTTACTAGTCTAACAGGCTTCTGATGGAGTCACTGGGATTTTATATCTACATGATCAAGTCCTCTGTCGACAGAGACGATTGAACTTAAATTTATGACTTGGATGCCTGTTTCTTTCTCACCCCTAAGTGCACTAACAAAGATTTCCAGTATCTTGTTCAACAGAAGTGGCAGAGATGAACACTGTTGTCCTGAGAAGGTAATTTGGGCTTGTCATACAAGATGGTATATTCTCCCTCTACCTAATTTCTTGACTGCAAAGGATGATTAAGATTTTTTCCAATGTTTTTTGGGCATCTTCTCAAGGTGGCTATATGGGTTTTGTCCTTCATCTGTTAAATACAAGTACCTTTGATCTCTTAATTTCCACTTGCCTGGAATATCCTTTTATATCTCTTTACCTTTAATCTACGTCAAGTTGAAGTGAGTCTCTCACTTCACAAGTTGAAGTGAGTCTCTTGTGTGGGTTTTGTTTTTTACTTTTACTTTTTAATTCAAAAAATATTTTTGGTAGTAGGGATTGAACTCAAGACCTCATGCTTGCCAGGCAGGTGCTGTTCTGCTGAACTAAATCCTCAGTCCAAGGGTTTTTTATCTCACTTAGCCATTATACTCATATGTCTTTTGATTAGAAAATTTTATTCACTTATTCAGGGTAATTATTGATAAGTAAAGAATTACTAATGTGATTCGGTTCATTGTTTTCTGGTTGTTGTATGGATCCTTTGTTCCTATTCTCTCTCTGTGAAATTCTTTCAGGATTAAATGAGTGTTATGCTTTGATTCCTCCCGTCTCTACTACAGGTGTTTGCTTTGTGGTTGCCTTGTAGCTTCCGTAAGACACAACTTACAGACTGGTCATTGTTCATCCTTCTGATTTCAACTGCACTTCAGTCCTACTTCTGTCTTTTTTAAAAATATTTTTAAAATTGATTTTATTGGTACATTTTATGTATATATCATGATCACAGTCAACACTGAGAATTTGTACCAGTACATGACATGACCAGTTCTCATTTTTTTCCCATTCTCCTGCCCACCCTACAACCTCAATCCCGTATATACACAAGCTTTGTTTCCTTTTTTTGCCATCAAATGTTTTCTTTCCCTTCTTTACTTACCCCTACCCACCTTTTCCTTTTGAATATTTTCTATTTCACAATATCTATCCTATAACAGACTCATTGAAAAGGAAATTGGGGAATCAATTTCTTTCACAGTAGAATCCAAAAAATCAAAATATCTAGGAATCAGTCTAACAAAGGAGGGGAAAGACCTGTACTCTGAAACTATAGCACTTTGAAAAAAGGAGATTGAAGAGGATATCAAAAAAGGAAAGATACCCTTTGTTTCTTGGAAGGAAGAACTAATATTATCAAAATGGCCACACTACCAAAACTACTATAATATACTCACTGCAAACCTAATTAAAATCCCAACAGCATGTTTCACAGAGCTAGAGAAAATAATCCAAAAACTCATCTAAAACCACAAGAGACCTAGAACAGCAAAAGCAGTTCTAGGCAACATGGACACAGCAGGGGTACACTCGCCAACTTGAAACTATACTACAAAGCCACTGTCATAAAAACTGTCCAAGTATTAGATCCAAGGATCAGTGAATATATTAGAAGATAAAGAAACAAGTCCAGATGTACTAAGCTACCTCATCTTCAACAAAGGAGCCAAATAACCTTACTTCTGTCTATACATGGACTCAAGTCCAACCGTAAGAACAGATAATAGGGAGAGAAGACTCTATGTATACAATTGGCACAAAAGAAAGAACCAAGCACTGTGAGTTCAGGTATCTCCACTCTCACTCAATTTCTCATAGTTGTCTTTTTTTTTCTTTCTCTCTTGTCTCTTGATTAGTAGCTGCAGAAGCAATTTTATGTGTTCTTGTATCACAGCCAATTGTGTTCACAGGATATTTCATACACTATGATCTTTAATCTGCTTAATAGCCCTAAACTCCATTTTTATTTCCTCCTGCCTTGTCCTGTTTTGGTTCTATCAAACAAATCACCATAGAGAAAATAACCAAATAGCAGTTTTGTCTTCCCTGGTTCACATATCCTGATTCCATTTATCTTGCTATTGCTCTTTTACCTCACTTCTTTCAAGGATTATGTGAATATGCACATGTTTTAAATTAGGGGAAAAATGCAGCCCCATCAGAGGAAGCCATCATTTGCATACAATACTGCCATCTAATAGCTTTGTAAGCCATTACAAAAAAGTCAGGGTCTAAGCACAAAGGTCAAGGCTGCCTTACCATACACAGCAAATATCTTCCTGGAAAACTCACTGCAGATCAAGAATATTGTGCTTTGGATCACAATTGAAATACAAAATGTGATCTTGATTTTTTTAAAAAACCACAATTTAGAAGTTATTTACTACAGTGATGAATGCTTATGGAAATATGAATTAATTGCAAACACAGCCCCAGGTTTAAGTTCTTGCAATTTTTCTTTAGTAATTTCCAGCTGACTGAAGGTTTGCCCCCCCCTGTGGGCATGCCTCTTAAACCCTATGGCCTTGACTACCAAAGATGATTGGATAAGGGATGGAGGTTTAATTCAAGCTTAGCCAATAAATTTGTGAAGAGAGACAGGATGAAGATGGAGTCAATTAGTTCTGAGAGGCCAGTCAGGAAGGAGATCTAGATTGGGGCCTACTTTTTAAAAACTGGCAGCAAAGACATGTAGGGGTCCAGGGGTTTAGCTCAGTGGTTCCAGTACCTGGCTTGCAAGCACAAGGTCCCAAGTTCAATCCCAGATAAACACACACAACAAGGTCAATTGTGGAGACTCACTTCACCAGCAATCAGTACCACACACCACAGTGCCAGGTGTGGCGGCTCACTCCTGTAATAGCAGCACTTGGGAGGCAGAGGCAGAAAGATTGTTGTGAGTTTGAGGCATGCCTGTGCTACATAATGAGCTCAGGGCCAGCCTGAACTACAAAGTGAGATCCTGTCTAAAAACAAAAAAAGACCATATAGGGCAGAAGGGACACCTACATATACTGAATTTAGGATCCAAGAAATACACTTTAAATCTAACCATCAATGCTGCATTGCTTGCATTTTTACAGGTATACTTCTCTACTTTCTAACCAAATGGCTGCCCTTACAAGAATGCCCTCCCCACAGTGTCCTCACTGGAGATGCACCACAAACATTCAGTGACTCCTTTTTTTTTTTTTTTTTTTTTTAGGTTTTTTGAGACAGGGTCTCGCCTTTGGGGTTCAGGCTGGCCCTGAGCTCAGCCTCAAACTCACATCACAATCCTCCTGCCTCTGCCTCCCGAGTGCTGGGATTACAGGCATGAGCCACCACGCCCGGCACTGTGGTATGTGGTACTGGTTGCGGCTGGGTGTGGGGTCTCCACACCCAGTATTGTTATGTGGTTACCAGGGAATCGAACCCGGGCCCTTGCGCTTGCAAGACAGGCGCCGGAACCACTGAGCCAACTCCCCAGCCCCTCCAGTGACTCCTTTTATCTCCCTATCTATCTTAACACCAGAGTTTTTTCCAGGTAGTCAGCTTTGTTCACTCTGCTCCCTTTATCCTTTTTGTTTTACCAGCTGCTTATCAATCGTCTCTGGAGAAGGTTTCAGCGACATGTGCCAATTACATTCTGAGAAGAAGGCCAACTAAGAATTTCCAAGTTTAGTGCCCTAGTGCCTTATTTATCATTGACAGAGTTTTCAAGTTCAAGAGAACTTTATTTAAAGGACTGTGTGGCCAAAATGTGTAAGATAATCCAGTGTTCTGTTCAACGTGCAACCCATCTAATCTTATTTGTGTTCTAATAAGTGTTTCCTTCCTCCTTCTGAGGATCAAAGGATAAATGTGGACCAGGGGGGAAAAATCTTAAAGAGCTTATAGTCTAGCTATCAGTAAAATAAGTACACATGGTGGTCAGGGGCTGTGACAAAGACCAGACAGCCTCCCAAGAAAAGAAACAACTTCTTTTCTTTCCTTTTTTTTTACGTTAAAACTACAAGCCTAGCAATTGGTCCTACCTATATCCAGGATGTCTTTCACCCCTAGTTTTCTGACATACATGTTAATTATCCATGAACACACTCAGAATTTACTTATCTGCTAGTGATTCCTACTCAGGTTGACATGACATACCACAACTAATGAACCTAAGTGCCTCCTGTTAACCTGACAGCCAGACACATCTCCTTAAACCGTATTAGTCTCAAAATACATAGAAAACTCACCATACTTAGTCTCAAAATAAATAGAAAGCAATTATACCTAATGTGATACAGCTATCCTGCATACAAACAAAAAATGTACTAATTCCTTCCCCAGAATACAAAGCAAAGATTTTCCTTTGGGTGTTACTCTTCCCCTGACATTCCATGAATTAAATATTCTAATGTAGAGTTAAGAATATTTAATTACCGACATTAAACAGACCAACATTATGTTCTAAACAAAGAAAATCAAATATATTCTTAATATATGTGTGCATATTAACAAAATAGGAAAGAAATATTCATGAGAAATACAATTTTCATTTCCATAAGTGGTCATGTGGTCATAGCTGGTATTCATAATTATCTTCTCTCCCCGCCCCCCCCGGGTCTGTTTACATTTATTTATTTATTTTTATTTTTTTAGGTTTTTTTTTTAATCTTTATTGGTACATTAAATATACACATCATGATTGCACTCCATAATGGGGATTTGTACCAGTATAAGACACAACTTAATTCTCATTTTTTCCCATAGCCCTACCCACCCTACCACCACCCCATATACATAAAATTTGTTTCCTTACTTTTTTGTTACAATCTCAACATTGTCCCCTTTCACCTTATTTTACATT
>PVIR01001206.1:100680-132702 GCA_004026965.1 Petromus typicus | reverse complement strand
ATTAGTATGTTTATTTTAGCAGTGCTAATAAGTAGGTTGGGAATGATATTTCACAAAAATGTGGATTTGCACCTGTAGCAACTAGTGCAACTGACTTTTATGTCCTCATTGACTATCCATACTGCCTCTTTGGCGGGGTATCTGTCGGTTGTTTGTTCTCTCATTGTATTCTTTATTTCCACACATTTAGCTTGAAAGCTCTTTATATATTCTGGATATGTCACGCATCATAGAGTGATTTCCCCAGACAAGCTTTCATTTTTCATCCTTTTAACAATGTGTTTGCAGAAGTGTTTTAAATTTTCATAAGGCCCAGTTCATTTAATTTTAGGATTAATTTTCCCTTTTACAAATTATAACATCGATGCCTTATCTAAGAACTCTACCTAGTCCTAGGTTGTGAAAATATTCTCCTGTGTTTTCTTCTAGAAGTTTGGTTATTTTTCCTTTCACATGGAGATCTCTGAGTTATTTGACTTCATGTTTTATGTATGAGTTTTAGACTTCCTCTTTTGTGTTTATAAATGTCTAATTATTCAAGCATCAGTCATTGAAAAGACTGTCCTTCCTTCATTGGATTGCTTTAGCACCTTTGTCAAAAGCTGCACCTGAGTGGAACTATTTCTCCTCTGTTTAATCTGTTCCATTGGCCCATGTATTTATTCTTTCTCGAATATTGTACCACGCTGATTGCTGTGCTCATACAGGAAGTCTCAAAAATCAGGTAGTGTAATTCTATAACTTTATTTTCCTTTTCATTCTGTAGCTTTATTTATTGTAACTCATTTTCATATTAATTCTGTAACTTTATCATCATCAGAATGGTTGCTATGCTGATTCCATATCCTTCATTCTGGGAATGCAACACAGAATGTTGCCGCATTTATTTCATCTTTACTGATTACTTTTACTGATATGCTATACTTTTTAACATACAGATCTTATGACTGTTGGACAGAAAAATAATAATGCTTGTTTTTTTTTTTCTTCTGGTGATTAGGATAGTTACAGGAACATTTCTCCTTTTATTAGAATGCTTGCAATCCATAGAAATACATTCATCAAGGGGTGGTAGTACATACACATTTTGGATCTTGATCATATCTGCTTCTTCTTCTTGTCCCCTTGTTCCAGTTTTCCCCAACCAGCTCCTCTCTTATTCACTGATCCTTGGTATTGGTTTTTAGTTTTAATCTCATTAATTGCTACTCTGGTCATTTTGCATTGGGATTGTTCTTGTTTTTGTAGAAACTTGAGATGTATTTTAGGTTTTTATTTTAGCTCATCAATTCTTTTTATATGTGATGCACAGCTATATAATCCTTATTAGAACTGCTTCATTCATGCCAATTGACACGTTGTGCTTCAACTGTCATTTGATTCTTACATCATCATGATTTCATATTTTCTGATTTCTTGTGTGACCTAGTGATTACTCAATAATGTATTATTTATTTTCCTTGTGTCAGTGTGGCTTCTTTTGCTATTAATTTCCACATTGATTCTATTATAATATGATATTAATAATGGAATATTTCAATTCTTCTGGATCCTTTAAAATACAGTCTATTTGGGGAAATGTTGTTGGATAAAATGCTCTGTAGTTCTCTGTTAAGCCTATTTGACAATAGACAGTTTTAACTTTGACATTTATTTGTTGATTTTTTATCTAACTGACCAAATTATGAGAATGAGGTATTCAAGTCTTCCCTTTGGCTGTACTGTTGTCTCTTTCTCCGAATTCCAGTAGTTTTGTGTTATGAAGTTGGATACACCAATACTCCCTGCACTGATATTTAGAATCGTTCTACCTTCCAGCTGGATTGTTTCCTTTACCAGTATGCACAGGCTGTCTGCACCCCTTTTTCACATTTGGCAGGATATTTACTATGACTATAATAAGAAAACTACTTGCTCTTGGTCTCGTTGTTAGACTCCAGTCGAATCGAGTATGGTTTTCCATCCTTTCTCTTTCAGGCAATGTACTTCTTTTCAGATGAAGTATGTCTCTAGCAGGTAACGTATGGTTCTATCTTGGTTTTTTATCTAATCTGCCAGTTTGTGTCACTTGATTGAAGAGTTAGACCACTGACAGTGGATGGACGCTGCTATTGCATTGTGTTCACTGAATCCAGTCACAGCAATTGTTTTCTTATTGTTAGAAAATCATTAAAAACTATCTTTCACAGATTTTCATCACTCATTTTAATCATATCCATTAGCCACAAATTAATACACTGATAAAGCTTTGGTTCAACTTCTACTTTTGCTCACTCTTCGTTTCATAATGAAAACCTATCTCGTGTTTCAGTCATTCTTGTTTTCTCAAATGGTATAATTTTCCAGATGAGATGATCTCCTGGGAGATAAAAGTAAAGCAAAAGCTAACTTGCATCATAAAGTCAATGACATCTACATTTAGTAAATTCTGTACTTCTATGTATTGGAATTCATGTTTCCATGAAGCTGATGGCTACCACACGTTGAGAGCATTAGGTGGCTTCCAGAGGGTCAGAGCTATCCCACCTCAGACCTCTATCCTTGTTCCTAAAACCAGTTAACACAGCGGCAGGTCAGGATCACACCATCACAAAATCAAAACACTTTGTCAGTATCAGATGTATATCTATGAGACAGGAAGAGAGAAAACTGTCTCTTTCCTCTCAGACTCCCCTCCATTCTGGGGATTAAACTCAGGGCCTTCGTGCGGCCAAGCTGCATCCCCAGAGGCCCAGGCGCAGCTTTCCACAGTGCTGGGATGACAAGTGTGTGGCAGCATGGCGGGCTACTCTTTTTTGTCACTCTTTGTTTTCGATGAGCCTAGGAAAGAAATGGACACGGAAGATTCATCAGTGAAAAGCATGCAAATTTATTTCCAAAAATTTTAGATGATGTGGTTCTTTCATAAGAAAAACAAGTCCCCAGAATGTTACTAGCATCAGACACTTTCCTACTGAACTCTCCTGAGATGGAATAGTGAACCCAAAAAGGGGGAAGGCAAAGGGGCTCTGGCCAGGGCAGTCAGCTCAGGAGGGGGTGACCCGGGAGGCAAGATTGAGTCCCATGACTCCTCCTGCACATTTCTCTTCAAGTTCTGGTTTTAGATGACAAGAACCTACTTTCTCTTACAGCGGCAGGTGGCTAGCTGAGGGCCTGCTTGCGCTGCAAGCTCTAGGAGGTCTGCTGTCACTAGAGGAGGATATTTTTTACCTAGAAACTTCTTCTCTTTTTTTGAAGAAAAATAATGAAGGCAGAATAGCAATGTACCTCCTATTCCTTACATTCCTTTAATTTAAAATAGTTAAAACATCAGAGCAACATACTTTAAGGTAATATATTCTTAAATCCATTGGTGTGTAATATGTGCAATAACCTCTCAGTGTTTCATATAATATATTATCAGTCTATGTATAGAGTAGATATGTATGTTAACCTATAATGAACTAATATCAGGGAAGTTAGGTGGTAGCTTCTTGTGTTAGCTTATGGAGGAAACTTACAAATATGTTGGTGTATTATTATGCACCTTAGATATAAAAATCTAATGAGAAATGCTAGAGGGGGGCATCCAGGTAATTTGGCTTCGCTTCAGTGAAAAATGAATGATATCATGGTGCATTGTAAAAATAAAGATTCTCTGTTAGTTTGGAAGAACTCATTGCTACCTGTCAGTCACAGGATGCAGACATCATGAACACAAAGTTATCTGAGGAACAGCAACATGTGTGCTGTATCACAATTTGAAATGGAGGTATCCTTTCGGCAAACAATACCCACCGTCATGGAAGGCAATAATCTATTTTCATAAACCAGCTTTCCTTATCTCCTTCCCTGGCCATGATTTCTCTTTAGGAAGAGAATCCTTCTCTGCTTGGCTTTGCTTCAGCCAAAGTCTCCTGGGCAGAGGCAACAGCATGTTAGGTACAGAAGCTTTTTCTTTGCATATTTCTTCCCACTATGTTCTTCTTCCCTGACCACTGTAGCTACCAATTCTATTATAAAGGATGCATAGAGTACATTGAAAAGCCAAAATTACTCACTACCTGCGGACCTGGAGTAAACCCACCAATACCTGCAAGAGATATAAATATGTTGCCATAGTCCCTGAGATTTAGAAGAGTGTGTTTTGCATGACATCACCGTAGCAGCTTCTAATAGAGTGGCCATGTTGAATTAATGCTCTCACTTAAATTAGATTGATTTTACATCAGACACGCGCTGAGAAATCCCTTCAGCAGCTGGTCCGGGAAGAGGACAGGACGGACGCTAGAGGGCGTAACCCGAGTTAGAGTCTATTACTTTCTCGGTAGTGAGGAGCAGTAATTCGGTGTGGTATCTTATTTCGTTGTAAAAATATGTGAGTCTAATATTTTAGAGCTTAAAAAGTCTAAAATATATTATTATGGAAAAGGAATATTTTATTTCCAGTGGCTACATTTAGGAATGGCATGACTGTGTCTATTCATTTTTGAAAACTGAATAATTACATTGATTTTATTAGTTTTGAAGTTTCCATATAAACATCCACATTTTCACACTTAGATATGCCAAAGCTTAAAGACTTATACAAGAATGTTACTGAATTTTCTGTAAAAGTAAGGAAATACATTAAATTTTAAAAGATAGGTTTTAGTATCAATAAATAAATTTGGGAACTCTTAGAAGCCAAATAATCTTTGAGGTAAACATTTACAAAAAATATTTCTGTATACATTGTATGAATACAAATACGTATATTTATTTTCTCTTTTGTTTATTTATTTATTTTTCTAAGTTATTTATTTATTCGGTGCCAAACTATTAGCAACAAGAATAGCCTTTAATTGAAGGAGCATTTTTCAAAGAAGTCCATATGCTAGAAATGGTAATAAAACAAGTTTTGAAAGGAGGAGTGTCAACTGGTGCTCAGTAGAGAAACATATTGAATGCAACTTGTGTAAAGATGCGGGATTTATAAGACAGGCTTACCAGGGCTGCCCGCAGAGCAGGAGTGAACAGCGCCAAAGCACTGTCTGCGCCCTGAGATCTGGAGCATCCTGTAACAGAGTAAAGGAAAGATGCTCACTGTAGAGTCCCAGGCAAGTCAGTGTCAGGAGGCTGAAAGGTCTGAGTTGGAAACCAGAAGATGACATCCAACGTGAAATTGAAGACTGCAGCTCTCCCAAGAAACAAGCAACTTTCCCTTTGTTTCCCTTCTACTTCTCCCAGGCCACCAGGCCAGTGATCAGTGCCACTCACACTCAGGGTGGGTCTTCTGTCTTCAGAAAATCCCCTCAGCCCACACCAGGAGCCATGCCAATCCAACTTAGTTGGGCGCTTTTTGTCAAGTTGACATCCTTGGTCAGCTAGCTGTCACAGGGAGAAGGTCTAAGGAATCCTCACGAGGCCAGAAGCCTTTCTTCTAGGGAGAGCTAAGCATTTTCCATGATGAGCCACTGATGGTAGTCAAGTTCCACATAGTTACTCTCTCTTCAAACCTTTATCCTTATGCACATGTTCTATCTTCTATCTTGGTTCAAGACTCCTTCTTTCCTTGGATTCCTGTTTCCGTCTTAGTCCATAGCTAATTGCTTGCCACCCACAATTACTTGGTGACATGCAGTACAAGCCAGGAGACCCATCTAGTAGCTACAGACTAGGTCCATCAATTTGGTGATCCCTCCTCTGCCGACCTTGGGTGGTAGCATACCATGACAGTCAAGGGCACTGTGAATAGATGAAAGTGTACCATTGGGGACAAAATTAAAGGAAATGTGGTTTACAGGGGCCAAGGAAAGATGTTGAACATGGACTCAAAAAACATTCACTGGGCACCAAAAATTCTTCGTCTTTATTCCTGGGCCTTCCCACTGCTTATGCGGGAACCAGCTCTCCTTCTCTCTGAGAGGTAGATTGTAAGTGCTGTCTTGAAGAGCTAAGACAAGAGAATGGTGGATAAAATTTTAACACTATGAAAGTGTCCCGCAAAGAGGGAACACAAGTGATATCAATTATTCTGATAGGTCATGGGCAATAATAGGAAGTAAGGCTTCTTGGCATAAAAGATCAGTGCTAAATTGAAAATAAACAGTGGAGGAGTTGAGGAGAGTATGTAAAATCACAATCATCTGCCCCTCCCTGTATACAACTCATGTTGAGTGAGTATATACAAGTGGGCTCTTCTTCCTACCTCTGTATGAAGGGCCATGTTTTGAGTGATGTGTTGTTACATTCTGATCTGGCTATTTCTTTCTTTTATAATTTTATTTTATTATTAATATTTATTTGCAGTACATAATGATCACATTCCTCATGGGGTAATAATTCACATGTATAACACAATAATTTTTGTCTTGCCTTCCTTGTCTCCCTTCCTTTCTTTTCATCTCTTGGTCTTCTGAACAATCTGGATATGGGGGTGGGGATGTACACACACACACACACACACACACACACACACACACACACACACACGAACGATTGAGAGTGACTAAGGTCAAATTATAAAGAAGTAAAGTCATGGTGACCGTGAAACTTAAAGCCCTTAATGATGAAGGCCAGGTGAAGATTAAAGATATTCATAATGAGATCTCTGTTGGATTCTCTAAGGCTGATTGGATAAGTGTAAATAATCCTTGTAGACACAAAGTGAACCAGAAAACATATTATCACTAAAGATCATTGCTGAAATTGAGACTATTAAGTATAAAGAAGATAATCCCCACTTACCTGGAAGTGGCAAGAAAATAGGTACAATTTAACTAATATAGGGATATTTATTTCCATACTTAGATTTCAGTTAGCAATTCTTGAAATGTGATGTGTTTAAAAAAAAAAAAAGAATAGAATCTGATTGAAATAGAAAATTGGCCACAGTGTGGCAATGCAGAGGGAAGAATCAATTTTATTGTAAATAATGTAATTTCACTACTTCAAGGAATCTATTTATGCACCTTCAATCAGCTCCATCATATCACTGCCCACTCCAGCATTAAGATATCTTTCCTGCAAAAAAAAAAAAAAATAGTATTAACTTGGGTGGATAATTGAGTTAATTTCAAAGGGACGTGTTTCAAGCTGCTCAGAAAGGCACTCCTCAGCACCACCTTATCGTTACTTATGATTGCAATAATAATGATAAAGAACTACACAAGTAGGGAGTTGTGCCTTGTTTCAAAGGAAGAGAAAAGTAAAGTACAGCATGTTAACATTCCCTGTTGCTCCCCAGGGTGGGAAAGGAGATCTGGGCAGGGAAGCAATTTTCCAAATAGCTGCAGTTCATTTCTTGCATTTGTAGACACTGAGAATCATGAGATAATAATTACCCCCAAAAAATATAGTGCAAGGAACCTGAATGTTCAGAAAACATAAAAGTTTTAGCATTGTCTTGGGGCCCAACCATCAGTATGAGACACTATTTTTCTGATAATGGATCTTTTTTTTTTTTTTAAACCTACCTAGGTCATCCATCTCTTGGGCATTTGGGGGATGGGAATAGGAAAGCAAGCTAAGTCCTTTCTTACTAAAAGCATGAGGAGCTTGACACTCCTCATTGAGACTTTAATATGCATTTTAGTGAAATTGCTTCAGTGGAAACTATCTGGACAGGTAGGAAAGAGCAGCTCCTAGACCCGAGTCATTTAGGACGAACATCAGCAGAAGTTCTTAAGGTGTTCAGATCGATCGCCTTCCTTCAGCACATGTGCCTGAAGGGCTTGCACCAGGGTTAGAAAAATAAAATCAGTGGAGAGCTTTTCTAGAGGACAAATTTATATTTCTCCTGCAACTGAAGTCTGACACAAAGATACTTGGTTAATAAAACCTACTATCTTTCTTTCATCATCTCTGTTCTGTTTGGATTATGAGCTAGACAAGCTATAAAGACACAGGTCCTGACAAACATCATCAAGTCTGGTGGAATTCTGATTTCCTTCTAATATCTTTGTAATTCATTATTAATACCTATTTCTGTATCTCTTTCATTCAATGGGCCAAGTAGTCTTTTAAAGCTTGTGGTATGCCCTTACTATTCTTGATGTCTAGCAAAGCCTGTCACGTGGAGAAGACAAAAACAAATATTCAAGGATCTGAGAAGGATTTAGAGGGCTGTGCTAATTGATAGCCTATTTTACGATGCAGTTGTGTACTGTCAACTAGGATGGAAACACAAGTGATTGGCATGTGGGGAACACTCTGTAAACTCTCATGAGGTTCAGAGTAAATATCCAGTGCCACTGAGTTGCTATGTATGTATCACCAGGCAGGAAGGAGAGGTAACTGGGCTTTCCACCAGCACTATGGTGGCCGGAGCACAACAAAGTGTTATTACCATGACCAGAACTAACTGGAAGACCATCTTAACCTCAAGTCTGAGTACTTGGAATAAAGTCCAACCTACTTAAAACAGGTCATCCCACCAGCCTGGAGCTGGAAACTACGAAGAACCTGACACACACATTTCTAAGAGTCAACGCTATTTTTCATGCCAGTTGCAACCACGACCAAAGGAAGGCAGGTCACCTGCTGGTGACAGAGGTGGGACTTCAGGCCGGGGCTGAGCCCAGTGGGTGATTGGCATTGTAGTACCAGGTCCTTAAAACCATTCTGTAGTTTCCATAGGTAGTGACAGAGAGGTAAGTGAGTGACTGTTTTCCCAAAGCTATTTTACTGTGAGTCTTACATGGAAACTCTAATAATAAAATAGTAATAGTAGACTTGATAATGTCTCATGGTACACTGACTTCTGAGTTCTCACCGCCATCACTTGCCTTTTCTCCCAGAGTGTTCTGCCTCTTACAGTGTGAGGCTTCTGAGCTCAAAGCCTTTGGAACCCTCCTGATGCTGGACTCCACCTCACCCAGAACAACCTCCTGAGCAACACTCTCAGGACAATGGGACTGTAGGAAGTGGGACGTAGAGAGATGAACTTAAATTACTGGATGAAAGTCCCCACAGGGTGGGGTGTGATGCTGGCTCTTTTCTCTTCCTCTGTTCTGTTTCTTGGTGATGAGAGGTTTCATTTCACCAGACGAGACTGCCATGGCCTGCCACCTGCCCAAGGCCCAACCCACTCAGTAATGGACTAGAAGCTCAGAGATTTGCAGCCAAAAGAGAACTTTCTTTTTATAAGTCATTATGTCAGACTTTTGTTATAGTCAGAGCAAGCTGACTAGTCTAATCCAAATTTCACTTACATTTAGATAGGACCAAAGGGCTAAGTCTTTATCATCAGAGTATGAGTCAAAGTCTTGTGTGCAAGCCACTGATTATGTCTTCAAAGGGAAAGAGTATTTACCTCCTGTTTTGTGAAGTACAGACACTGCCATGCAATATTTTGTACAGTCTCCAGGGGGATAATACCTTAAAAACAATGCAGTGAGAAGATTAGCAGGCCGGGTTCCAGGACAGGAAGAATCATTTCACTTTCATAGACTTTCTCCTCCATAATTATATGTGAGAGAAATAGATCTTGATGGATCCACTGTTAATTTGGATGTCCATTAGACACTGAAGCACATGCTAATTAA
This sequence comes from Petromus typicus, assembly GCA_004026965.1. Lineage (NCBI taxonomy): Eukaryota > Metazoa > Chordata > Mammalia > Rodentia > Petromuridae > Petromus > Petromus typicus. The sequence continues at coordinate 123,196 of PVIR01001206.1, read as the reverse complement.
TTTATATGTTCTTGCCTTGCATGCTATTTACCTTTGGAGCTTTTCCAAATATTCATGGAATTATGAACTACCAAAGATGGAAAAGACCCAGGAACCACTAGTTCATAGTTCTCAGAGAACATTCACGAAAGTAATGTCGCCACTGTGATTATGAAGAATTCACTTTTTTTGTCCATCCTTTCTGTTTATATCATTTCCACTAACTTTACATGCACACGCCATCCATCTGCATATGCCAACTCTATCCTTGACAGCAACAAGCAGTCTATGTGTGAAGTAATGTTCATAAATAAAACCATCCTCAAAATAGCACTGAAAATATCTTAGAAATGTTAACCAAAGAAAAAAGTTTATGGTAACACATGCCACTGACAAATCTGAAAAATCAGAGACCTGCGGTTGTGTCTGCTGCTTTCTTTTTACTCTCATCATCAAATCTGCCAGCAAGTCTTCCAGATATATTCTCAGATCGACTTAAATACCTGTCTTTCTGTCTATACCACAACTGTTCTAGTTCAAGCCACTACCAACTCTATCCTGGAAATTAAATTTGTGCCCTCTTGGTCCCTCTGTTTTCCTGTACTATCCTGATCCACAAAGTTTATCTTAATTTGAAGGGCTTTGATTTAAACTGTCCATTTTGGGGTCAGGAATTTAACCAAGTGGTACTGTACCTACCTTGGAAGCACCAAGGCCCAAGTTTGATCCTGATACTGCAATAAAATAAAATAGGCCAGAGATTTAGCTCAATGTTTCCAGAGTCTGCCTAGAAAGCACAAGGTCCTGAGTTTGATCCCTGGTACCACATATCACAAAACCAGGTGTATGGCTCACACCTGTAATTCCAGCACTTGGGAGGCAGAGACAGGAGGATTGCTGTGAGTTCGAGGCTAGTCTGGGCTACATAGTGAGCTCAGAGCCAGTTTGACCTACAAAGCAAGACCCTGTCTTGAAAAAAAAAAAAAGTAAAATAAATAAACTGTCCATTTCTTTTTTTCCCTACTGGAAATTGAATCCAGGTCCACCCACATGGTAGGTAAGCACTCCCCTTCCGGGTTCCATCATTTGCCTTTTAACTTTGAGACAATGTCATACAAAGATAGTCTGGCCTCCAACTTGCACTCCTCGGGCTTCAGCCTCCCAAACTGAAATTACAAGCATGGGCCATTACACCTGGCCACTGGTCATTCTTCATTATACTTGCTGCACAACACAAGTCCCCTTCTCATGGCCCGTGGCTCCGTCTGTGAGATACATTTTATCTCTTATCTCTGACTCTTGAGATCATTTTCTTCAAAAGCACTGGGCATTTAACTTCCTTAGTGTTCCAAGTTCATAACCATCTCACCAACTTAGAATTCACTAGGATTTCCTTTGATTAAATTTGTCCTAAGTTCATTCCACTTTTCAGATCTCAGGTCTTCTGAGATGAACGTTCACTGATTACTCATCTTTGGGTGCCCCTCTGGACCCACCATATATTTTGCTTTGCTTTTGTTCTAATGATGACAATGACATATTTTATCTTTCCTGCTAGATTGTGGTCTCTTTCAAGACAAAGCCAAGCTCATCTCACTTCTGCCTTTTTACACTGTTGAAAAGAAGGCACACAGCAGAATAGGTGCTCGATACATAGGTGTTGATTTTAAGATAAATATGTGAATAAACTGATAAATCAAACTTACCTTTTAGAGAGGAGTGGATCAGATCCTTAACCCCCAAAGAATATCTCCTGCATCATTTGTTAATAAACAATAGCAATGACCACCAAACAACTACAACAGAACACCCAAAACAAACAATAGAATCACCCAAATAACAAGCAGAAGAGTCAAGTCAATGAACAATTGAAAGAACTGTAGCTAGCCCTAGTGCCAATAAAAAAATTTTAAAAATAAACATATAGACAGTAAATGGCAGTAAAGACTAGACCGACTTTCTCCAATTGAATTACATTTGTTTTTATGTCACAGACATGCATGTCCTGTGGAGAGGATAATCTTTCCCTGTTTCAGTAACCACTGGCTTTTCTCAGTTGGCCCCTTCAGTTGTCTCTGTCACCCAGAGTAATGCTTTCCCCAGAATCCTAGCACATCAGGCTGCCAGTAGAACTACCAGAGACACACAGCGCAACAATTATAGCCATTTGTCTCTCAGCGGTAAGAATCACTGCTGTATTCTTACACAGGCCTCCAACACCTCCAAGATGGTTTTCTTTTTTTCCTCTCTGGAAATGTGAATGCAATCTCAGGCACACAATAGAAGGAGTACCGATAAAGTCCATTCTTGTCAGGCTCACAAACAGCCTCATTATTTGGTGACTGTAAACATGGTTTGAAGTCCCTGCTCTTGCCAACCTGAAGTCTTCGAATGCCGAAGCTGAGTGATTGAAAATCCAAGATTATAGGCAGAAGGGGATGAAAAGTTATTTATAGTTCTTGCTCATCCACTAAAAGCCCCAGCCAGAAACAGTTCTCTGCTAGAAAGAAAGTAAATTTCTTCCACAGCTGAAAATAAATGTATTCTGTGGGAAAACTCAGCAGGGCTCGAGGCAGAGGAGGCATGCCTTGAAGGTCCTGAAAGCCATGGGGGCCATTATGAGCAGCCATTCTTCAAATCAGGGAAGTCCTTGTCTATATGACCAACCCCAGGGGTGCTAGTTTTTAGCTGTTTGTCCAACTGGAAAATGGAGTGACAACACTACACAAATGAAACCTCTCTGTTAGAGTTTTTCTTATTGATGATGTTGTCACTCCATGACACTTTAAGACTGGGCCACCTCCCATCTGCCTTGTCAATACCAACATTCTGGTTGAGTGTCCAAGGACCTGAAGATCTCAGCTGATGACTGAAACCTCTTTATCTTGGATCATCTTCAGCAAAAAACTCTAATGGAATTGCAGCTTCTGATAAGAAGAAGAAATTAAAAGAATTCCCTCTGTTTTCTATTTCTTTTTATTCTACCATGCTCTTTTATTCTACTTTTGGAAAGTATCGATCACATTCTTTCTTTACACTGACACATGATGGTCAAACAAATTATGTATAGCAATTCAGTGGCACTATGCTGGATTCCAGCTCCCTGATACCTTCATCTATAGAAAGGAGAAGAATCATGGTGTATCATGATGAATCTTAGAATGTAGGCCATGCATAGGATTGGGAAATCCATTGGTGAAAAGATTCACTGTACTTCTAGCCCTGCCGAGGATATAATAAAAGTGGAGATCACAGGAGAAAAGTAGAATGAACTTCGAAGGTCCGAATTGGTAACGGAAGTATCAAACCAGTGATTTTACTTATCCAGATAAAAATACCTTTAAAAACAATTTACTATGAGGATGGAGATGCAGGTAAATTTTTTGAAGAATGTAAAGGAAATAAACTTTCTTTCTCCAAAAAGGAACACTTGTAAACAAGTTCAGATGCCTTAATGCAACTCCAAGGTCAGAGAAAGCTTCACAGCTGTTGTAGGTGGGCAGTCTGCAGGAAAATGTTAGCCCAGATTTCCCTGGTTTTCTCTTACTTTTGAAGAAATGCCACTCAAAGTGAAGGCTTTGGGCTAAATGTAGTAAAAATACCTGAAGTTTTTGCATTTTAATGAATATGCTGTGTGATTCAAGAGTACTGAAGTCCTTTACGGTTCCTGGGCGAGTCCGCTGCCCACACTCAAAGTCCTTAGGCTTTGCCTGTGTATCTGGACTCGCTGTGATTCCTCCCTTTTAACTTGCAGCTGTGCATACCTTCATCTGCTGAGAGGCTTAAGGAAATGTACGTACAAAAAAAAAAAAATGACTTAGAGGCTCCTGGTTCTCACCCTCCCTCCTAAGGCTTCCATGCACTGCAGTTCAGCCCTTGCCAGAAGCACTGTTTCCACTGACTTACATCCTGCCAGTTTTCTACCTGTCCATGATGACTGCAGATCACTTGGCCTATTGATCCCTAACTTCTCAGCCTGTGCTTCTAAGGTGGCTTAGCACACAGAATGTATTTAATAGGGACTGATTTTTGGTTATATATTTTTTATTAAAAAAAAGAGTTGTTTTTTTCTTTTCCCTTTAACACAACTGACCAACCTTCCTGTTATTTCATAGGTTCTCAATATTTTCATTTTTTAAATATGTTCTTTTTCTTGCATCTTGTTTTAGGTTGTTCTGTACTCCTGTGTCTACATCACTGGGTCTATTTTATTAAAGAATGTTTTCTTAGGTTGGTCCTCAGCTTCACTGCTCTCTTCCCTGCCTCCCCATGGCTCTTGCACAGAAGCCCTTTGTGTTGACCAAACAGACTCTAATCTGTGCATCTGTCTCCAAACTCCAGCAGAGCTGCCAGGTGAGCCTGGCTTGGATCAGCTGTTCAACTGGTCCAGAGCCGGCAGGGATTGTGTATGCAGTTCTCTGTATAAAAGGCCCTGGGTCCAAAGCATTCAGGGAGAAAACCATGAGTGAAAATGTTTGCCTTGCTGGCTGGAAATCCTGAATGCTGATGCCTGCTGATGGATGATAACTTGCATAATGATAGAAAGCATTTAAATGCTGCCAGACATGAGCAAGACCCTATGAGCTCCCCTACTCAATCACTTGCTGGTTGGCCAAATCCTTATCTTCCAGCATGCAGACAACAAAGACCAAAAGAGCCTGGAGGTACCTGATCCAAAAATGCCTATTATAACCTCTGTGATTTTAACACAGACAACCGACAAGGGGGCAGCTTGACGTTCTCCCCTTGCAAATCCACTGAGACAATCACCCTCTGAAGCTGAGTGCAGACATGGCAGCCATGTGCAGGAATATCTGAATTGGCTATGTTACTCTTTTTCTGTTTTATAAATAACAATGGAGTCAGATACAGAGCTGATGAAAATGACTTCCAGAAAACATTTGTTAAAGAGATTTCCTCTCTTAATGAACCCAGATTCTAAGCAAACCACAGCATTTATGAACATTATCTTCACATAGTGTTTGTATCCTGATGCTAAAGAAAAACAAAAATATGAGATCTTTGCAATTAAAACAGGCTGTCAAAGTAGCTAACAATCACCTTGCCCAGTGGAAGATTAAGAGCAAACAATTTTTTGCATTAGTACCCTTCAGTTTACTCAGCCATTATCTTGTGCTGAGTTAGTGAAAACACTTACTACTTCTACTGGGTCATTTCATTAGAGCTTTTCTGGTTGCCCTACCTGTTGACTTACATTAAATTATATCTATTCTTCACACAACAACAAGATTGCCCAAGTCACAGTGGATCAGGTTTTCATCTGACTTAATTCTTTTATTGCCTCTGGAAAAAATACCCACTCTCTCTTTGATTAAAAAAAAGAGTATATCATAAATCCCCATTTCTTTCTCAATGCAAATAAACCAACTCATAATGGATATCCACAGGCTGGAGCATCACTGAGTTCTCCACGAGTACATACACATCTCCATGTACAGAGAACACTTTATTCTTTGTTTCCTATCCTCAAATGCCTTGGACTATTGCATTCACCACAATGAGTTCTGCACAAGGTCAGCCACAGAAGATGTTAACTGGAACTTTTAAGATAATAGATAAAGAATTTAAGAAATTTGTAAGCATCATGGAAGCAAGCTATCATACTAAGTCTCCAAGAAATTCTATGACAATATAACATATCTGCATATTTGACAAATCATTTTCCAAATGTACCAAAACTCAGAGCACATTTTTTTGTGGAACATCTCAGATGCTGTGTCTCATGGAAAACTTACTTAAGGCTCTTTGCATACAGATTCATTCATCATTTTCTTCTTCATCTTCACGTACCAAAGTGCATTCTGCTTTCCCCCAGGTGCACCCTCAGGCCCCTTAAAACAGTGTGTTAGAATTTACTATCACTGTGGCCTTGAGCCAGTTACTCTTCTTACCTACAAAATCCCATCTACATTAGCTTAAGCAGATAGGGAGAATACACAGCTCAATTAATTAGCAAATCCAGTGGCAGGCAATACATTGAGCAATGGTTGTCAAAGGAGGTAATTCTGATGCTTCTTGAGCCACCAAGAGATATGCCACAGTGTCTGGAGACACTTTGATTATCACACTTGTTGGAAACCTAGTGCAACTAGCATCTAGTTGGCATCACAGCCCCTCCCAAAAGGAAGCACTTAGCCCAAATCTCAGTTATGCCATAATTGAGAAACCTTGAAAAGGACTAGGTCCAAATGTTCAAAATCTTTAGGAATTCTCTGATAGTCATATCTTATTTCTACCACCAAAGTTTGATTTTATCTTGTTTGACTAATAGGAGACATGGCTACTCTCCATATCAGATTCACTTATTTATAGTCTTATAACTCAATAGAGAAGTCTTCCTCACCAGAATCAATTTTTTAAAAGTTCAAGAGAGTGTATTTAGTCAGTCCAAGTTTGCTAATGTATTCATTACTGAGTCTTCATAGATGTTGCAATGTTCTGAACATACACCTCATCTTTTCTGAGACAGGGTCTTGCTTTGTAGTTCAGGCTGGCCCTGACCTCAGCCACCAACTCAACATCACAGCAATCCTCCTGCCTCTGCCTTCCAAATACTGGGATTACAGGCATGAGCCACCACGCCCTGCATTGTGGTATGTGGTACTGATTGCTGCTGGGCGTGAGTCTCCACACCCAGTATTGTATGTGGTGACTGGAGAATCGAACCTGGATCCTTGTGCTTGCAAGACAGGCAGCAGAACCAGTGAGCTAAATTCTTGACCCAGGCCTCATCTTTATCTTTCAAGAAAGAGCCTAAGAATTGGGAATGAGCAATAATTTAAGATGTCAGAGAAAAGAAATGCATGTTATACTTCCTTGGAAAGCATTTGTTTTTTAAGAATAGAAATAGAGATCATTTATCTCATAAAACAGCATAGTAATACTTATTTTCAATGCTTGTAAAGATCCTTACAGAATGTTGGAAGCATGGGAGATATTTAACAAATGCTAGTTCTTATGATGGGTAGAAATTAGATGATGGTGCTGATTAAAAGACAGGTACAGTGGCAATTTAGGTACTCAGCCTCTGATATGAAAAAGTTCTTATTATAGGTGGATCAGAAATCCAAATAGAAAACATTTTTATGTTAATTTTGAGTTTCAAATATCAGCAATTGAGCTCTAGAATTCACTTGTTTACAGAAGTGTACACAAACTGATTGAATATATCTCAGATTGTGGTCTCAAGAGTTAATTTAAAGTACTGAAATATAAACAGTTTGAAATATTTGATGTCAAAGCAGCATTTAAATCCTCAGACTTATTAAGTGTAATTATTGAGTGAAGGGTAGTATTTCTCTTCAACAGTGTGAAGGTTAAATTAAAATTCATTTTGAACTACTAAGATGTCGACCATTTGAATGTTTATTTGATGATTTGCTTGAGAAAAAAATGTAGAGATTAAAATATTAACTTGAAGTCAGTCATCTCTAATAGTGAATATTATACTGGGTTCTGCAAAAATCTTTCTATTTGACCAGGACTAGGGAAAAGTTAAAACTTTTCAACATTTATAAATAAAATTGCAAAAATATGTGTCTTACTGAAGACTTACAGAGCTGGTTTCCCAGAAAAATCCCATTAATTGTTGGCCAAATGCAACAAATCTCAGCATTTTCTCTATTTATATGACAAATATATTGTAATAATATCTTCTACATGACACAAGCTTTTGTGGGAACCCTACAATGTAAACAGTAGATAACCACCCAGCCTCAGAGATAAACGCAGGTAAGGGAAGTCTCAAGGTGTCAGTCAGCAAAGAAAATCATTGGTTGATTATAAAATCACACACAAGGAACAATATACAAAGGATGTTCCAAGTTTTGCCCACTGTACTACAACAACACATGGACTCAGTGGAAGCATTGCTTGCTAAGGTACAGATGGGTCAAAAGTACGTAACATGGAAACAACAATATCAGAGACGGCCAGTATTAACTATGCTTTATGATGTTTGAATAAGCTCAATTGCACATGAATTTCTATTTTAGGTGAAATTATATTTCTATATAAAAGATAACAAGTTCTTGTGAAGCTACCACCCCATTTGGCTGCCCCCATAGTGAAAGCCTTCTTGGGCCCCACTCAAGCAAGCCAGCCTCTTCCTTGCTTAGGGTTTAATATTGTGGACAATATATTTCTGATGCTGTATGTACCTTTGATTTAAATGATCCATAATTTTCTTCTAAAATGAGCAACTACTAGAAGACATACTTCAGTTTTTATACCAGTCACTGTTAAGTTTTTTTTTTTCTAGCTCATGTAAACTTAATAACAAACTGAGATATTTATACCATTCTTTCCAATTTTTTTACTTGCATTTGGGAAAAATGAAACTTAAAGAATATAAACAACTTTTCAACATCATATAATACCACAAAATGCACCAAGTGCAGATACCTAATAATGCATTCAGTTTTGGAGGATAAATGTATTCTGTTTCATTAGTTATATATTGCACTATCTAAGCATTTTCTACTTCTCTAGGAAACAGAATAGTAAATTCAAGCTGGATGAATAGCAACAATTTCCTATTGCATATATTGAATGTTTGAAGTCTTCAGAATCAGAAAGACTGTGGGATTGTATATCACATTAGAATAACTGCAACAGCAATTTTACTGCACAAGGTGAAGTTGAAAACAGATAATATCCCTTGACTTGAACCATTCAAATTGGCTGTTTACATGTAGTTTTACAAAGCCAAGTATTCAAGTCCATAAGCAGGCAGAATAATTTACTATTAAAAATAGCATTTTGTTTGACACAAACAAGATGCAACGAATTCTCCCCCCAACAAAGATAGTCCATTACTGCATTTTGATGGCGACATTCTCTGTTCCTGACAATTGCCTTTTTAACAGCTCACATAATTCTGTGCATATAATAAAATGTTACAAAGTCCATATAAATGATTTAAGAAATTGTCAGCAAAAGAAATAAATTATTAATTTCAATTCCTAAAAGGTATATTTTGAGAGACTATGATAAACTTTTATTTCTATTATTTTTCTTCCTATCTTTTTTCTTCTTGTCTAAAAAAGTGAATTTTACAATGGACTTTGCTTACCAATACCAGTCAAATCATAGATCAGTAAATAGCTCACATACAGTCCCCTATCTATGTTCAAAAGATGTACTTACGCAGTTAGGGGTCCACCTGTGAAATTTTCTTATCCTCTTTGTAAATTACCCTTCCTCTTTCTAGCTAGATCAAACAAAGTATATTTTCAAAGTTTCCATGCAATTACTTACTTTTATTCATAAAAAAAGAGAAATTTAGAGCATTGATTTTACATCCAGGTCAATACTTGCACGTCATCTCAAGGAAATTTTGAAAACAGTCCCAGAAACAAAGAAAAAGAGAACTTGAGTTAGTTCTCCTGTTACAAAACTACCTAACCAGTCCTAATCTTCAGACAACTCACCCACCGTCAGAACCACACTTAGGCATGTTAAATATAAATCAGACAAAGAACACAAAGATGACGAGTCCTCTTACATTTCTGTGTTCGGTCAATTTCTCTCATCTGTTCTTTGGTTCCTGGAATCCTATTATTCAGCATTCTCCTTGATTTCATTTAAAAAGTAAGATTTAAATGGTAACATTTGGATTTCACAAGGTAGAAAAAATATATACTAATAGGAATATAGTTCCTAAAAAAATTACCTAACCATATGAAGGCCTCTACAGAGGGAAACCAAATTATCAGGATATGTGGTTTGATGGAAAAGTGTGATGAATTTTTAATTAAAAAAAAATTACCATAAAAGCACATTGACCTCAACGTTCCTCAAATTATCCCCTTTACTTCCCCCATGAGCACACTTTTTCCATTGTTCGTTACTTTCTGAAGCCGTTCTAGAGGTCCTCTTTCATGAGTGTCTTTAGTTGCAATGCTATGACCTTCTCTAATGTTCATCTTTCCTGTTCCTTTTGAGAAGAAAACTAGAAGTCTTCCTGTAGCTGATCCAGCAGATGAGGAAGATGATGAGGATGCTGCGCTGCTTTACAGGCCTGTGTTTTTTTGGTTTTTTTGTTTGTTTGTTTGTTTGACCTGATGGCAGTGGGCAGCAGCATTCATGTATTTTTGATTCACATTTTATAGAGAAACTCATGAAAGAGGATTCCCAGAGTGTATGCAGGAGCGGCAAGAAAGATAGAGTAAGAGTATTCAAAGCAAAGGGAAACATCTTGAAGGAGATTCACTGCAGTGTGTCTTGTACTGTAAAAATTTTATACAATTTAAACACAGGCCACTTTTTTAATTAGACTTTGTATTAGTTTCGTCTAGTAGTGATGTATTTGTATATTACTTCAAAATAGAGTCACATTGTTGAACCTTGACATTATCGACACTAACAACCAGGTTCACTTTTATCTTAAGGTTTTCTGTGCTGTACCATTCCTTATATGATGTCTAACAGCATCTGTCATCACCACCCACTGCATTCCAGTGGTACCCCTCCTGTCCCTCCATTCCCACCAGCTGCACAGCTAGTTGCAACAGCTGAGAATCTCTACACTCAGAGTCCACTGGAGGTAGATTTCCCCTAGAAAACAAATCATTCCCACTGAGAAATGAAGGAGGAAGGACCAGAAAAGAAACCTCACTTGAATGAGAGGGTCTCCCAGGCAGGGAATTGTGTCTTTTACTGAAGTCATACACACCTTTCAGCACTCTGCTTGGGAGAAGCAGGTGACCTATTAGGTATTTGTGAAATGAGTGAGGATGCAAATGTCACACACACTGATGTGTCATTCAAGTAGAGGACACTGTGCAGCTCTTAAAATATGGAGATTTCTAACATGTTAAATTTGTTTGGAAGATAGATGTTCATGCAATATTAAGGGAAAACAGCCACTTAACACAATGCATGATTTTATTTCATGCTTTTGTCGTAAGAAAAAGTAAATCTTAAAGTATATCTAAAACAATGTTTCTATATGAAGTGGCAGGATGGCACACTATTTTCATTTCTTTCATTTATTTAATTTTATATTATTATGTGCAAAGTTTGCAAAATGGAAAGTTTAGTTGTTTGTTCACAGAAGATATAGCAAAGCACAGCACACCCAGCAGAACAGACTCTTCCTAATTCCTTACTCCATGTAGCAGTGAGCTCTAGACTAACTGGACTCTTGAATCATAAGGAAAGCTGTTTAGGACAATGTTGGTCACTCTCTAGAAAATCAATGTTTCCACAAACATCCTAGATACCATGGGTATAGAAAAAAAGATAATTGATAGCCCCAGTCTTCAACAGGTGTGAAAATCTAGCTAGGAAAATAAGACTTATACCTACGACATTATCAAAATAACAGGAAGCAGTGTTAAACTATGGGTTGTGGACTCCAATTTATCTCATAGAACGATCAAGAAATCAGTTACGAAGTTCAGTTGTCAAAGAGGAGTCAAGCTCTGATAAAAGAAAACCAAAGAAGGGCATATCTAAGGGGACGAAAGCACAAGTATGACAGAAAAAAAGAGCAAAAGGGAAAGTGAAGACGGGTACCAGGCATCAAAGATAAGGATATGTCTGGAACAGAGAAGTATGTGCGCTTCTTACCAACAGACATGCAGCTGGCATGTGAAGCAGGAGTGTCCCACACACTAACAGAGGTTGCAACCCATCTTACTCATGAGGACCAAATGACCGACGCGCCTATCCTCAGGAAAGCATTTCTACACAAACCACTTTGGGATATTGAGTTCCCCTAATTCATCATTTTATACTGCTTCCCAGTGTACCTCAGTAACACCCAGCTCTTATAAAAATGAAAAGGACTACATCTATTTATTCCCAATTGTTACTGCAAGGTACACAGTCCTTGTGGGGAATAGCTGGGGTTCCAGATTCCCGCCTGATATTTGGGTACTGCGTTACGCTCCTTCCACCTCCTGCTCAATTTCATCTTCTTTCTGGACAAGTCATTGTACAAGAATAGACTCTGCAGTTAAATAGACCAGACTCAGATTTAAGTGGCCCCATTTCCTGGGTGTCTGATGGTAAGCAAGTTACTTTACCACTTACATCTCAGTTTTCTCATTTGTTAGTCATTGAAAGTGTTATAGGCTGCATTGTGAAGTCTAGACTCGTACCTGTGAATATGCCTTTATTTGGAAATGGAGTATTTGCAGTTAAACACGATTAGTTGAAGTGAGGCCCTACTGGAGCAGAATGAGCCCTGATCCGATTATTGCTGAACTTCTTCTCAGAAGAGGGAGATTTGGACATAGCGGTGCCCTTAGAAGATGTCATATAATAACAAAGATTACCGCCGTGCAACAGCAGGACAAAAAACATCAGAGATTTCTGCCAAAACACCAGAAGTGATAAAAAAGAGTCCCCTTGTAGCCTTCAGAGGGACCACAGTTCTGATGACAACTTGATTTTGGACTTGTAATCAACAGAACTGTTGAATAATTAATGTCTGTTGTTCTAAACCTCTCAGTCTGGGAACATTACTACAGTGACCCTGGGAAACAAATACAGAATGTAGAACACTATTGAAATCTTAGTAAGAGCTGTATTTTAATTAATTTCCTTGTGCCAATCAATACAATGCAGCATAGTTACATAAGCTATCACTACTGAGGGAAGCTGGGTGAAGATTACCAAGATGTCTCTGTTGTATTTTTGTAGCTTGGTGTAAATCTATAATTATTTCAAATTCTTAAAATAGGACCATTGAGAAAATCAATGAGATGACACATGTAAATGTTTTATTTATTAAAGTATCCAAGCAATGTTGCTGGGATTATTTTTAGAATCAATAAGTTTACAGCAATGCAACAGACTTGTGATGGAGTTAAAGGAATTGCTTTACAACAATCCTACAAAATAGCAATCATAGAACAATGGCAAAAAATTGGCTCTTTTGTTCTTCAAATATATAGAGAATGAATGGCAATGGATGCTTTATGCCCAGTTTTCTAGTAACCCACTGAACTTGTACTTTTCTCCTTGCCATCTTCTCTCCAGTTCTCTTGGAGTTTACCTCTCTGTCTATATCAGCTTCTTTGTGATTCCACTAACTTTCTGGACCATGCCTCATGAGCTAAGAATTTATGTATATGTAACCTGGTTTTCTGGTCCATTACCTGACTTCTTCTTTGCAGTGTATCTTTGGTGGTGGACGTATGGCATGCGTGTTATGTTTTTTGAGACAATGTTCATGTAGAAGCCTTTATTTTCTAAACCAGAACGCAGTATTCAGGTTTAGTTGCAGTGTTGGCATTCTGATGAATAAGTGGATTTGGGGTGTGGTCTGGCTACTTGTCTCTACAATGTCTGGGGTCACTGATGTGCACCAGATTAGCCACAGACAAACCAGAGTAGCAGGTGAATAGAGCCATTTCTGCAGGTTGGTGTCCTCACCCCACAAGAGGACATTTAGGCTCAGCTCATAGCTTTATATGTAAAATAATCACAGTAACTGCTTTGAATTTAAGTGTGCCAAATGGTAATTACAATATAGTCATGCCATTTAGAAAATCAAATCTTTCAGTATTAAGTTACTTTCTACTAGTTATTCAAGGATTCCACTTGATTTGAATACTTTTGGGTTGCAGCCAGTGGTGTCATTTTAGACAGAATATCCAGCAGCCATGACACTGGCTCCACGAAAGAACAGATGAGAAAGGATGCTGGTAGGGAAGGTGCAGCACGCAGGGTGCCCCCGGTTTTATTCACTCACCAATTTATCTGATCTAAGAATCCATATTAGGTAGGTTTAATTTAACAGACATCTTAATTAGGGTTACTAGAAGGAATAGAGCAATCCAAGTCCCACTGCCATGAAGCTTATGTGCCCAAGTAAGCACCAGGACCATAGGTTCAGAGTCAGCCTGGGCAACTTAGCAGACTGTCACATAAAACGGTTTGGGATGTAATCTGACGGTAGGGCATTGGTAGGTTCCATCCTTGGTATGAAGGAAAAGGAAGAAAGGAAGGAACAGAGGGAAAGAGAGAGGGAGGGAGAGATGGAGGAAGGAAGAGAGGAAAAGAGGGCAGGAAGGGAAGGAAGGAAGGACACAGAGAAAAAGGAAAACGAGAAAATAAGCCAATAAAGCAATAACTGAAAAAAATAATGTGTCTAACAAAGCAGTGTCACAAAACATATTTCCCGAGGAGATGAGTTTTGAGCTGAGATCTGGAATCTGACCTAAACTGAGTGGCCCAATGTGCCAGACCACATGTGCCAAGGAAGCACAGGGCCCAGCAGATACAAGATGCCCTTCAGTCAGGAATACGAAGAGAAAGCCAGTGAGACTAGAGCCTAAGAAGCAACACACTGGACTGTGTGTGACAAGTTCAGAGCCAACAGAGACTGAGATCACAGAAGGTCTAGGAAGAGGCTTTAAAGTGTTGCGTTTGATCCTCACACAGTAAAACTTTGGGGGGAAAAAAAAGCACAGAGCACAAAGTGAGTGGTGAAAAGACAAAATTCCAAAAGAAGAGGAGGGAGGAGGAAAAGGAGAAAGAGGCAAAAAAGGAAGAAAGAAGAGATTAGGATGTGGCAAACAGATGGATAAGAAAGCGTGATCTGCGAACTACAGAACACCAGGACACAGTAGGGTACAGTTCCTGAAGCCCTGCCCTGGGACCAATCAGACAATGGTATCTTCAGTTCTCGCGAGAACTCAAGCAGGTTTCTGATAGGACGGCCTAAATCTGACGTCAGCCTGATTGAACTCAGTCACTGGGCTGGGTCGTTCACAGGGCTATATCTGCTCTCACCTGTAGAGTGGACTTCGTTTCCTACTAGTAATTGGCCCACACTCACTCTGAAGAGCAGGTTTCTTTTCCTACTTTTAATAAATGTAAAACTTCAGTACCTTTTGTATTTGTTTTGTCCAGTTCTTTGTTTAGCACAAGAAGAACCTGGGGAGAATTTTTCAGAATCTACAATACTGAAGAATCTGGTAACAGGAAGAGGAAGTAGAAAGGAAGGATGAGAAGAGGGCATAAAGAGGAAGGAAAAGGAGTGGAAGGTGGGAGAGGGAAGAAGTGAGTCTTTCTAGAGTGTTCAGCTTATAATTGGTACAGTTGGAGGATTCTTTCTAACAGTACCGTTTCCTCCCTGGGTCTAGCTGGTATCACTTATGAAAATCCTGACGCAGAGTGTAACAACCTGCTCAATGAACAGATTTTAATCTCAGCTCTACCACACAGAGGAGTGTGGCCATGGGCAAGTTACTGATATTTAAGTTTCAGTTTCACAGTATTCAAATGAGGCTTTATTAAGCTATGTCTAAATTCAGAGCCCACAACACAGTAAGCACATGGTAAATGTAATTTTAATATATGACCATCGGCTACAACCTTACAGACAACCAGGGGAAAGACCTTTGTGCGTAATACTAGCAAGTTCTGAGTTATTTTGGATGTAAAGACCACATTTATCTTCTCAGCACTACTTTTCCCAGCGCTCTGTAACTTTGCACATGGTAAGTAATTTTAAAATATTTGTTAAATGATTAATGAAAGGGAGAAAGCAAGAGCTTAGTAAATAATTGATGAATTATTTAGCTGTGATCTCTAGCTATGGATTCTATGTCATTTTACATTTACAGCAGACCCTGGACTTACAAACTTGATCAGTTCCCAAGGGCTGGTTGTAACTAAGTCAATACAGTTGAGTTCTGGATGTTTACCTGGATTCACACTATAGATAACAAGAGGCAGGAGAATCTTCCATTAACCTAATTAACCCAAGCTGTTCATGTGTCAGGACAATCATAATTTGAGGGCTCACTGTATTTCAAATCATGTGTGATATTTTAAAAGTCCTCACAATTAAATTATAATTGTTCTCATCAGGTTTGAACATCTTATGAGTGGGAAGCCTTAAGGGGGAAGAAGGCTATGACTTGTCATGTATAGATTTGTATCCATCGGGGAAAGACAGTATCTTTTTGATAACATTCATCTACTTATACAGAACCATGTCTAATTTGTAGAAAGTTTCCAGACATATTTCATATCACCTATAAGCCAAGGTGCTGAAATGAAAAATAAAGACTGGGCTGTCCAGCTCAGAATCTGGGCAGACATTTGGATACACAATCTGTCCACAATGAGAATTCATGCCTACAGAGTGACGTAAGAGAGTAATGGTTCAAAGAGAGCTTCAGGGAGAAAGGCCATCTCCCAGGATGGGTACTGATTTAAGGGCTGGAGAAGAGAGAGCCACACTTCCTGATAATGTCTCACACATGTAGGCATCATTGCATTTACTGAATAGTCTAAACTATTGTCATCAGCAGTAGAGAAGTACAAAGAACTTGGCACATCTGAAGTATACATTGTTTTCAAGTATGCCAAAACGTTTCTAAGAAGAAAAGAAAATATTGTCAACAAATGATACTGGAACAATTTGATAACTGTATGAACAAAAAATAAGCCTCTCTGACTATCTCATGACCAATATAAAATTTAGATCAAGATAAATGTAAATGTAAACCTCAACATAGAGAAAAAGCTGTAAAAGTTTTAAAATAAAACCTAAGGAAAAAATCTTCTTGATCCTGGTTGGACAAAGATTTCTTCACCCCTAGAAACAATATCCATGCGAGAAAAACATTGATGAATTTTATTTCTGCTTGTTAAATATTATGAAGAAAGTGTATATGCATTCCAGGAATAAGAGAATATATTTTAAATACATGAATAGATCCTATGATCATAGGTAATAAAAACTTAACAATAAACATAGTAACATATTTCGCAAAGGAAGATATACAAAATAGCTAATATAAGAAAATAAACTGAGCTCCAGTAGTCAGTAGGAAAATGCAAAATAAAGTGACAGTGAAACATGGCTTCATGCACAGTACACTGGATGAAATTAAAATGCATGCAAACATGCATGAATGACAGAGCATGAGCACATACACACGCACACGCACACTCATACACCAATCAAGAAGAATGTCCAGCAGCCTAAACTCTCATACATTTCTGAAAAGAAAGTGAAATTTCTGAAAGTGAAAGTGAAACCAGTTTGAGGCTTTATAATAAAACAAACTTCACTCTCAGATTCTTACGTAAGTAAATATTTCTACATGATGTCTATTCAAGAATTTTATACCAACTTACTCATATATCCAAATGGAACAGAAGCTAGCAATGTATCTCCAGAATAATAAAATTTTTAAAATTTTTATATGTCACCTGATTAGACTGTTTCAGCAATAAAAAATAAAAGAAAAATATCCACCATAAAATATATAAAGTGCTAAAAAAAAATGCCAGGTGAAAGTAAGGACACTGGAAAACTCCACAATATAAAGATCTAGGATAATGAAAATCAAGCTGATTTTATAAAAACTACAGCAATGAGGACTCCTGACTTAGTGGCAGTAACTGGTAAATGCAGAGCAAGACATTCTGGAATCTAAAAAGCTCTGTGGCTAAATAGAAGTGTGTGTTACATGAGTATATACCTTTGTCATACCTTATTAAAATATATTTAACATACATTTCACTCTGTAAATTTGCACATAGAAAACAATAAATAGGAAAGTGTCATAATTAAAATCATTATTTAATCTCAAATGAGACATTTTGTATATACCATCTAGTCAAAATGTCAAATGTTTTCAGAACTCTTGTAGTTGGTCAAAAAATTGAAATTTATACCCAAGATTAGTTATTATTCTCAACTATCTTTCACATGAAAATAAAGAGCGACTCCCAAAGGGGGAGTAAATCACCCGGTAGCACTACACATTCCAATACACAGATTGCCATGATAAACTTAGTAGGATTGTTAATAACCATACCTAAACAACGTATTTGAAAGAAAGATTGACTGGGGACTACTACGCACCTGTGATAGAGTTCTCTCACCTGAATGACTTTTTCATGACAGTTGTATTTAATGCGCATGACAGCAAGGGCACCTTTACTACTTAACCCAAAGATTTCTATAACTTTATAATAACCACACCATCTGAGCATTATTGCCTAATAATTCTGTGGATTTTCACTATCGGTTCTCCTGCTCTGTGACCATATTATAAGCAAGGAAACTGGGACCTTGAACACCAGGCTGTAGAGAGACAGAATCCTTGACTCAGCACAGGCCCTTGGGATCGACTTGCACATCTGTATGCCCTGCACATTCCAAAGCAAAGGAATGAATACAGTGGATGAACACTGAGCTCGATGGTTATTGTTCCCTGGGGCCCGTGGACACATAGTGAAGGATGGACTGTGTTCTTAACTGCTGGAACAAGAGTGGATTGGGCTTATAAACGCAGAAGTAGGAGAGAGAGGGTTAAAAACTACCACTGTGTTACAGCAAAAACTTTCTGATGGTGTCATATTTCTTTGTCTCCCCCTCTTGAATCTTAAAAAGTCTAGTACATTTAATTCCTAGAAACGAATCATTGAAAGGTGTTATATAAAGTCCTTTGGAGCTTTGCAAAAATCCTGTTTAAATGTCATCATGCCAGTCTAGCCTTGGGAGAGGCTAGACTGGCATGTTAGTTGAGTAACTGTAGTCAGGGAGAGGCTCTTTACCTTCTGCTTCTCCCTTTTAAAAAGAGGACTAGGTCATTGTTTCCTCCAAATTAGATATTTAAAGTGATGAATTTTTTTTTGAAGTGAAGCCAGTACAAGTTTATTGATTTTTCCGAGTTTGAGTTATGATCCTAAACTACTCTCTGTGGTATTCCCAAGAGAATAAATTCTCTGAAACACCAGAAAAGGCAGAATTAATGAATGATTATTAACCTTAGAAAAGAAGAAAAGATAAATGCAATAGGCAACAGGATATGATTCTTGAACATTATTTTTTTACCCTTGCTATGTTAGATGTTTGTGCTATATAACTATATCAATATTGAAAATGTATGCAGTAAGTAAACGTCAAAGAGTATAGAAAATACATGTATATATATAGATGAATATATGTTACACATTTAATTTGGGAGGAAGTTTTATAAATTGAAAGTCATTTCAATGACTTCACAGAGAAGTGAAGAGCAAAATTTTGTAATAGAATCCTGCATAAATCACCAATAAACTCAAAGTGAAAACAAGGGTGGGCTAATTTCAAAATATTTTCAGAGATGTTGAAAAGAAAACTGAAGTTCGAACATTAGATAGTGTTGTTTCCACAAATCTGGCTTTTTAAAAAAATTCAAATCTTTATTGGTACATTATATATCCACATCATCTTTGCACTCAACATTGAGAGTTTGTACCAGAATATGACTTGACTTGATTCTCATTTTTCCCCATTACTCCGCTGACCCTACAACTCCCCATTCCCTATATACATAAGCTTTATTTCCTTTTTATCACTATCACATTCTTTTTCTTCTCGTTATTTACCCCTACGACCTCTTTCCTTTTAAATATTTTCTATTTTACAATATCAACTATATATACTAGAACTCATTTACTTCCTCATTTTCTCATACCAGAGAAAAGAGAAAAGATTTACACATTTGTGACTTGTTTATTTCACTAATGAGAATGTCCTGCAGGTGTATCTATTTGAGTATGAATGACTCAATCTTATCCTTTTTGATGGCAGAGTAATACTCCATTCTATAAAACAACCACATCTTCTTTATCCAGTCTCCATGACTTCTCCATTTCATTTGACACAACTAATCACTCATTGTGGGACTCCAGATTTTATGCTCTAAACAGCCAGGTCCATGTTCTTCCCCCACTGAGTCCTTGGTGCTACTGAGTCTCCGGCGTCTACTCATAAATCAGTCCACGGGATTTCTCAAGGAGTTCCCAGGTTTCTTGCTAACAGTCTCAAACTCCATACTAAAAAAGAGAGTGAATATTTAAACATAGAACTCTGTATAATCCTCTCCTTTCTAGTAGTGAATGCAACATGGATTCAGAATGACTGGGTTGGAACATGGTTCTGCCATGTACAACCCTGGACAAATCATTTAACCTCTTCATGCATCATTTTTCTTTACTCTAATTGGGGAAACTAATAATTATGCCTACTTCATTGAGTTGTCATGCTAGACTATTTAATGCATGAGACACATGCTGTGAAGTGCTATGTTAATGTTAGTTCTTAGGATTTTCTTACTGTTGCTTAAACTCCTCAAAAATGCCCAAATTCCATTATGAGGTTTACAAAGTTCTCTGTATTCCCACAGATCAAATTCTTCATCATCCTGCATTTCTCACCCTTCCTCTCCCCTTTCTCACTCATCCATAAACTTCTTTGTTTTATTTTCTAAATTTACCAATAAAATTGTAGGTATTTACTAATTCGGGGGGTATATACACATTGTGGATTGATTAAGTCTAGCTAATTAAGATACGCAGTGATTCAAATGGTTGTTATCTCTGTGGTAAGAATATCTGCCCTTCCAGAAGCTTCCAATAGTATAACTTATGCACGACTGTCACTATGTTATCCACTACATGTACACACATGATTAATTCTTCCTAACTGAAATTTTTATCCTTTGATCAATATCTCTAAAACCTATCCTCCCAAGAACTCTGGCTGATGGTAGCAATCATTCTCATCTGAACTTTTATGAAATTAACTTTTTTACATCCACATGAGTAAAATCTTGTGGTATTTGCCTTTTCTTTATGAATTACTTTGGTTAACATTATGTTCTCCAGATTTATCCATGTTGCTATAATCAACAGACTATTTTTCTTTGATGGTTAAATAATATTTTATTATATATATATATTTAGACAAGGCCTTGCTTTTGTAGTTCAGGCTGGCTCTGAGCTGAGCTCAGCCTGGAATTCACAGCAATCTTCCTGCCTCTGCCTCCCAAGTGCTAGGATTACAGGCATGAGCCACCACGCCCGGCACTGTGGTATGTGGTTCTGATTGCTGGTGGCCATGAGTCTCCACGCCTGACATTGTTCTATGTAGTTACCAGTGATCGAACCCTGGCCCTTGCACTTTCGAGGCAGGCACTGGAACCACTGAGCTAAATCCTCAGCCCTGTATCTCTTTCTTTATGCTGGTCTTTCTTTTTTTCTTTCTCATTTCTTCCTTCTTTCCTTTCTTCTTCTCAAGCTCTAGTCTAGATAATCTTGGAAAGGTATTTGGTAGAGGAGATTCAAATTTCAAGCAAGGGATGTTTTCCTTCTTAATGCAAATGTTTCTCATTCCAACAGTTCAAGATGTCAATAGCAAACATTAATGTCTCCAAAGAAATTTTGTCTCTAGAATATAGCATAGAAATCCAAGCTTGAGTTTCTATCCTGCTGCACTGTCCTAGAGCTCCCAAACTTGTCTGTTTGGACAATAACTCAACTGTTAGTTAATGTAACCCCTTAAAACATAGTTCTCTACTTATATGTGTCATTATCAATACATCAGTCTACCTCTATATCTTTCCATACATGCTATGTATAGATAACAATTCCTCAAATTTTAGTTATGAAGCAATCCTTGAGTAATGAGCTTATAATAATCTAAATATTATAGATTCATATTTGTAAAATTCATGGAAATCAATGATCACAATGACCTAACAGTGAAACTCTAAGAAAATTCAAATCAAATCAAATCTGTGGCTGCAGATAGTTTTCCTGTCAAATACACAGTCTGTTGAGTCAGAAGAGAGGAGAAGACACGGCTCCTTTCCTACCCAAGTACATCACTTTTAATGTTAAATGATTCGTTTATTCATTTTCTCTTCACCCTCTACCATAAATCAGGCCTAACAAGGAGAATATTTATCTGTGACCATCAGTGCATGGCAAGATGTTAAAGACATTGATTTAATGAATTCTTTCAATATTTATTAATACTTTTATACATTATTTGAATGACAGGCTTGCTGCTGTACTAGTGCCTACATGTTTAGTGCTGAAGATAGACACCTAAAGGATCAGTTTCAATGCAGAAAACAGGTGAGGATGAAGCAAGTGGGGAGTTGGAGGATCCAGAACACCTACCACAGGTTAATGGCCTGCGATATAGGAGGAAATATACATGTTTTTCTATGTGGGTTTACCTACAACCCATCTTCTATGTGAAAATACTGTTTTAACTATATGCACACTAGCAGTTTCATTTTGACCTATTTGTACGTGCAGATAACATACTTTTGGTTCTTGCCTCATTATCTCTCCCTACTTTTTTTTTTCAAAAAATCATATTCCCTTTTCTTCTCTGGTAATTTTTGTTTACTTTCCTTTGATTTTTTTTTCTTTTTCTTCTAGTTTCATTGTGTAGGTCATGTTTTCTCCCTCCAGTTATCCACTTATATGCACTGTGGTAGAGGTCATATTTTGGCTGTTGTAAATAATGCTGCAATAAGCATGGGGAAGCAGATATTTCTATGACAGGCTAAATATATTTTATTTACATTTATGCTCTGTAGTGAGACTGGTGGACCATATGGTAGTTCTATTATGTTTTAAATTTTTAAAGCACTTCCATATCATTTTCCACAGTGGCTGCACCAATTTATATTTTCACGAAAATTATACAAGTGTTATTTTTTTCTCCATTTCCTTGTAAATATTTTTTTTTTTT